>JBBPKM010000844.1:0-11569 GCA_038089255.1 Austroboletus rostrupii | reverse complement strand
GACTTCGCCGTGGTCGTGAGGATGGTTCTCCACCCGCTACGTCCTCGCGACGAAAACAAGTAGTTGAGTCCTCCGAGGATGATCTTGATAACGACGACGATTTGCCACAAGTACAAGACATTCAACGCATATGGGATGATGAGCGCGCAGGAGGTGGTAGGGAAGACGAAGAAGATATGGACGACTTCATTGACTACGAGGATGAGGAAGAAGGTACTGGGGGCATGGATGACCAAGAACGTGAAGAGAGACGAAAGGAAAGAAAAAGGTTGGAACGTCAACGGAGGAAAGCTTTGCGTGCTCGCCCCGAGCTTGCTGGTATTGATGCCAAGTAAGTCCCTGGGTCTGACTTATTATACCTCGTTTTAATTGTCTATATAGTGCTTGGGATGAGATCCACGATGTGTTTGGCGATGGTCATGAATACGATTGGGCGTTGGAAGGCGACGATGAAGTGGAGTACGAGGAACGCATTAAACCTGAAATGAAATACCAAGACGTTTGTTTTATCATCTATGTTACTCTGGCTGGGATCAATGCTCACAATATTTTAGGTGTTCGAACCGTCAGAGATACGTACGCGTATGCTTACCGAAGATGATGATCTTATTCGGGCACAAGACATACCAGAGCGCATGCAACTCGCCACATCTTCGCTCTCACCCAATGCCACTCTATCCCTGCATCAGAATCTTACCGAAGCGGACATTGACGATGCAGCCGCATGGGTGACTTCACGTTTGTCCAGTCGCAAGACCAGAGATTTCTTCTCTCCAGATGGGCCATATACTTCGTACTCCAATGCCCTTGTACTGGCGGTTTCATATTCGCTGCGCTTCCTTTTTGTCCACGAGTTCGAAGTTCCATATATCTGGACGCATAAACGAGATTATATCTCGTATTTCAATCCCCAGGAGATGCGTACCAGAATCGAGCTTATCAGCTTATCCGAGCTATGGAGGATTCATGCTCTCGGCCAGAGATATCGTTCTCTACTGGATCGGCGAAACGCTCTTGTTACATCCTATACTCGGCTCAGCCTACAGGACGAATATTTCACACAATCGATTAGGCCTCGGATCGAATGCGTTGAAATGGTGGCAGACGCGACTGAATGGCTAGCCATGAAATACAAAGCAAACAAGCGAGATTCATTCGACATTCAATTCCATGACGATGAAGAGCTCAACCGCAGGCGTAAAACCCCAAGTCGGATCTCTGCCTACGAAGTCGCAAAAAAGAGCATTGTCTCTAAATTGGCTGATGTTGGTCATTTTCCCTAGTTTATTCTCATTCGCTGATGTCCTTGTCCCAGGGTTTTGGTATCCGTCCCCATGAGGTGGTGCAAAATTTCGTAGCCAGTGACCGTCCCAATTTTGTCGAAGACCAAGAATTGAATCCGATCGCCTTCGCCGAGCAGTTCATGAATCCCGAGTCAACTGTGTCTCAAACGCCCGAAGAGTTACTGCGGCGAGCCAGGATGATTCTTGCCACTGAGTTGGGCAAGGACCCATCGCTTCGTCAATCGATGCGAGACTTATTCAAAGCTGAGGCACAGTTATCGGTCCAACCAACGGATCGGGGCGTCAACAAAATTGACGAACATCATCCGTACTTCGTTCGTATAATGATCGAAGTTTCTCTTTGACGTCGCTCTAACTGAACTTTGGCTCTAGAACTTCAAATACCTCCACCACAAGCCCATGAATCAGATGTTGGACAGTGCACAGTTTTTGCACATTCTGGCTGCCGAGACCGAGCTATTGGTGACCGTCTCGATTTACCTGACGAATGAAGTAAAAGCCAAGTTTGAGCGCCAGCTCAACGACGCATTCGCTTCAGACAGTTACAGCGACATTGCAAGGTCGTGGAATGAAGAACGATCTCGGGTTGTTCAAGAGGCGCTGGAGCACCATCTCATCCCAATTGGTACCAAGTGGGCGAGAGAGTGGTTGCGGGAAGAGGTTGAGGATGCTTTAGCCATTCATTGCAGTAACAAACTGAAAGAGGTAAGGTATAACTTTTTTCTATCCTTCTAGCTGACATAGCCTCAGCGTATCGACGTCGCCCCATTTATCACCGGAGATGCACAATCTGGATATACACCATCTGTCCTTGCCGTGTCTTGGGGGAAGGGAGATCCACAGAAGGATGCCATCACCCTTGTTCTTTTGGATGAAATGGGTAGATTGCGTGAACACGTCAAACTGGACAACTTGGTTGATCGCGACTATCATGACGAATTCATCGACCTGCTCAAGCGGCGACGACCTGACGTCATAGTCGTAGGTGGCTTCACAATGGCAACCACCAAGTTGTCCTCTCGAGTCAAGGAGATCGTCAATGGTAAGACCCCCACTGTAGACATCGAAGGCAACGTTCCAGGCTGGGGAGCGGAGCCAAGCAATGAACAAGCCTTCAATATCCCCGTGATTTATCTCAACGACGAAGTCGCGCGAATCTATCAGCACAGTAAACGAGCAACCGAGGAATTTAGCACGCTTTCACCCATTGCGAAATATTGTGTTGGTTTGGCCCGTTATGCCCAAAGCCCTCTGAACGAGTATGCAGCATTGGGCCCTGATATCGTTGCAATCTCGCTCGAGGATGAAGACCAGCATCTCGTGAGTTTATATCTCTCGTACTGCCTTTCATTAACTAATGGTAACTTAGATTCCGAAAGAGAAGCTGTTGTCCGCACTCGAAAGGGCCCTGGTTGACGTGACCAATAAGGTTGGGGTCGACATAAACCGTGCGGTGACAGATTCCTATTACCAGCACCTGCTACCATTCATTTGTGGCCTCGGCCCACGCAAAGCCCAGGCTTTAGCCAGAAAAATTGCGTCTATTGTAAGCTTTTGTATCTGTTGCCTTGTAGCTGCTAACCTGTTCCTCTGATTAGGGGGGGAATCTCGTCAATCGCGACCAGTTTATTAAGTCAGGATTATTGACCACAAAGATCTTCCTCAATGCAGCTGGTTTCCTCCGCATTTCTCATGACGCGGAATTAAAGCCCACCAAAAATCGCCTTGCAGATGATGATGTACAAGATCCCTTAGATGACACTCGCATTCATCCTGAGGATTACGAACTTGCACGAAAGATGGCGACTGACGCCCTTGAGCTCGACGAGGAAGATGTTCACGACGAACACCCATCACACGTTGTTTCCCTCATTATGCAGGATAATGACAACGAGAGAAAACTCAACGAACTTAACCTTGACGAGTTCGCTGTCAGCATGTACGAGGCTAACGAAGACCAAAAGCGGCACACCCTCAATGTCATTCGCGAAGAACTGCTCAAACCATTCGCAGAGCGACGTTCCCCGTTCCCTCCCATGCAACCGTGGGATGTATTAACGATGCTCAGCGGGGAGACGCCTCGAACTCTTCGCATGGGGCTCATCATCTCCGTCCTTGTCCTGCGTCTGGACAAGATTTCGAATTCGGTGACGGTACGCCTCGATTCTGGCATTGAAGGGATCATCAATATGGAATATATGTCGGATGTGGGCAATGTGAATCCTCAAAACATTGTCAAAAAGGGGCAAGCAATACCAGGCGTCATTGTCGACGTTAAACTTGATCTTCCTGCCGATCAGTTTTACGTGGAACTGTCGATTCGTCCGTCAGATTTGGGACCGGGAGATGGGCTTTTCCGTCGCGTCAAACGTGACGAGTACTGGAACACCCAGCAGTACGAACGCGATTTGGAAATGCAAGCGAGGAAAAAAAGAGCTGAAACGGATCGGACGAGACGTGTCATCAAGCATCCCAACTTCCACAATTTCAATGCATCACAGGCAGAGAACTATTTGGATAAGCAACAACGTGGAGATGTGGTAATCAGACCATCGTCCAAGGGAGTCGATCACCTTGCTGTGACGTGGAAAGTGGATGACAAGCTATACCAGCACATAGGTATGTAGAATTATCGCCACTCATTCATTTCCACTAAAGGGTTGATTTTCACGTAGATGTCACCGAGATGAACACGGGTCAGGGTACTGCGTTGTTTGTCGACGATAAACACCAGTATGCTGATCTTGATGAACTGATCGTCAACCATGTCCAAGCTACCGCTCGGAAGGTCGAGGAACTGATGGCGCATGAAAAGTTCAAGCAAGGATCTGAAGATGAGCTTCGTGAGTAGTTTTGTTCAGTTTGTTTTGTTTTCCGATATTGACATTACTCTGAAGACTTATCTTTGAAGAATTTCGTTGCCGCCAACCCGGCGAAAAGTATCTATGGATTCACGTTGAACCGCAAGAAGCCTGGGCATTTCAATCTTTGCTTCTTGGCGAACAAGAATTCTACCGTTCAGACTTGGGTGATGATTCTAGAAGTTGTAATGAGCTAATACTGACGTTTATCGCGTGATAGCCCGTTCGTGTAACGCCGGAATCGTATTGTCTCTTCGAAGCAGCTGTTGCAGGGGTACCGGAGTTGTGCGATGCATTCAAAGTCAGGTAAGGACCAGCGGCGTATGGGGACATTCTTGCTTCTTACACAATAATTAGACACCTACATCAATCACAAAACTTGGGTGGCGCAGGAGGGAAAACGCCATACGGTGCAGGTGCTCGTACACCAGCCCGCACTCCGGGTCACACCACACCTGGACATCTGTCCGTTCATCAAGTCAGTGGTCGTACACCGAACCCTTATGGTGGGCAGACGCCAGCGGCCGGATTTGCTGGAAACGTGCCAACGTCCAGTTATGCGATGCCACCATCTCAGCCACCCCTTGGTTATCAAACGCCCTCGGCATTTTCACGGCCTCCAATAGCTCAACCTCCTTCCCACGTTCCTCCTGGAATGAATCCACAGCGTGCTGCTATGATTCAGAACACCAACGGCTGGGGGTCAGGTGGCTGGTAGCTTTGACAGACGGATTCCACGTTTGTTTTCCTTGCTCTTTGTCATTGAATCCATATTACTCTTTTAAAGTATTTTGTATCATCTTAGAATCGTAACACACATGATCGCGCATACTAGCATGACTCGATTCTGAGGGAATACTGACGACTTGGCAGAGCACCGAAATCAAATTCAGGAAGGAAATTAGGCTAGCTATCTCTCGCATGTGGTGTTCCAACTTTCGTCCCTGTACTGGATGCTTGTGCTATACGCGTTTACTTTTACAAATTCATCCAGCGAACACGTTCCATATTTTCCATCCATTGACGATTTCTCACAAATAAACAGTGGAAATGTTGCTCCGTTCAACACGAGCCGGACTTGCGGTCCCTTGGAACTACCCCACATGAGGAAAAAGATAACATGTGCTCCAACGGTTTTTTACTCACGAGTTCTTGCAGGTAAATTTCTCCCACACCATACTCGCTGCAAAAGGCGCTTGCCAAGAAGTCCTGAATTTACGATGGACAGACGTGTGACGTGGACTGAGAGGCAAAGTATCCCTGCAGTCATTCATTGTCAGTGATTTTATTGCACGAGTCAACTACTCACTTGTTTAAGCCCATCGTGGAGAGGGGCAGGAGTATGCTAGTATCGTGACCAAATTCCAAATACAGGGGCTTGGAGTCGCCAGTTGCATTTGTGAAACTATCACAAACATTGTTCTAATATGTTCTTGCCAAATGCGTGGCCCAGAGACTCACCGTTCAATGAGTTTTTGAATGTAAAAGGTACCAAGGACGGGGCCAGGATCTCCCCTGGATGCATGACCACTAACGCCGTCCATGAGTAAATCATACTCGTATCTATGGAATCATGTCAAGCCATGTGATAGTGCGTCACCAAGGAGTAAACCTTACTCCAAACTTTGTAGTTCGCGCACAGAGAACGCACCACACCATGGGGACTCATTACGGGCTGCGAGATCGAATGGGCACGCATACAAAGCACCTCGGGCATCTTCAACAGAGATGTTAATTCCAGGGATAAGCTTTTCCAACCTGTGTGCAATGGGTTGCGCATATTCGTCTGCCCACCGGGAAGCTGTCTGTATATATGCTGTGTAAATAACCTCATACACAGTCAATCGAATCTACCTGATGGGGGTTCCGCTCGGACCAGGTTGGACAGTACCTCCAAGGAGTAATCCAGGACACAGGGTCATCCAGATCCTCAACGGTGCGAAAAGTGACGTTTTCCGCTTCGCGGCCAAAGAACCCCTGCGCAAAGAAGCGGGAAGAGTCGACGACTCTCTGGACGGGGCTAGACAACACAAAATCCGTCGACAGAGAGGGGTAGCGAAGAGCAAACCTGAGGAACCACGGTCAAAGATGCAACTTTGGTATTGGGACGGAGCGCATACTGAGCACCATGCTCGAAGAGTTCCTGACGGCCGACGACGGTCAGCTCCTCAGGGACGAGCTGGTACTGGTATCCTTTGCGGAGAAACTCGAGGTTGTGCGGAAGAGGGGCGCTCTGGATGAGATCGCGGGCGCTGTCAAGGGAGTCGACAAGTCCGCGAATGAACGTTTCCTCGAAGGAGGGGCCACGAGAGCCGTGCCGGTGCAGCTTTGGTAGCGGGTCACGCACGGTGCGAGGACAGAGAGCAGCGTGCTCACCATGACGACTTGGTTCACTGTGCAGTCATCGGGCAGGATCTGGGACACTCCGGGGACAGCGGGCGCATCGCGGTACGGGGAAACGATTGCAAAGTTTCGGTAGTCGCTAAGCGCGGGTGGTGCAAAGAGAAACTGGAGAGGCAGATACATGGTGACGGGCGGCTCCCACGGAACGCGAACCGGCTCATGTCAGACAGCATCGAGATGCAGCACTTGTCCACCCCAAGTTCGGCCGATCCCCGTCCACACCACGGCGCAGGGGCGGGCCAGCGTGTAACCGTCGCCGATGGCATCCTGTCGGTTTGGTCATGGTCCTCAGCGCTGGTGTGCGTCCCCAGGCATCGCATGCCGCCCCTGCTGACCCCCAGTCACACCGCAGCCTCGCACTCTTCTCCACATCTCTGCTGGCCTTCCCTCGTCTCTTGCTTTTCTTTGCAGAACCGACAGGAGGGCGCACAGCTCTAACAGCACTCGAAAAATATCTTGCACTTCTCCTCGGCGTCGCTCTAGCTGTCCTGGCCATCACCATCATTGCACTGGTCCGTTCCCATAGATTCACGTCGAGACAATGCTACATGTACGTTCTTTCAGATGCCAAATGAATGGCCAACTGGCCTCCAGCCCAGGACAGATCCTAATTACCATCCGCTTTTGAGACCAGTCACAGCTGCGTCCCTCGCGATGTCCTTGCTCTCCTATGACAATCACTCCGTCGGGACGCTAACCACAGCTGTCTTCCTGGCCTCTGGCATCGTGGGATTGTTCGGCTTGTGGTTGGTACGTACAATGTACCCAAACTTGGATCGTTCACAGTTCAATGAGATGATTTTTTATCTCTCGAAGCTCGTCTTTTCTGGCCCACCGGCAATCTCCACTACCACAGGCGCAGACAAACACACGTCCTCGTTCATATTTGCTAACAAGAGCGCAGCCTCTATCAAAAAGAGGTCATGGAAAAGGGACCACACCGACTGAGGATTTCATATTATGGCACCCGGATCATTCTCATGCCGTTCAGTTCCACAAGCATTATCCTCTGAACCTAACCTTGTCCCAGTGCCACGAAACAGTATTTACTATTTTGGGTTCAACACTTACAAGCAATGTCATGTGCACAGGGGTCGAAGTATAATCATCGGTCATTTTATCACCGTAAAATTCGTTAGCGGCCAGCGGCGTTACCCATACCCATCATCTTGAACATGTCACCAAGATTGGGCATCCCTCCGCCCATCCCCGGAAGTCCACCTAATCCACCTAGCCCATTACCCATCTGGCTCATCATCCCTGTTGGTAAAATCAGTGAGAATAACATCGGCAGCGAAAGCGACCAGTAATACTTTGCATCTCCTCCATATCGAGTTGATCACCTCCCTGGCCCTGCATCATGGCCTTCATCATCTCCTGCATGCCACCACCACTTCGAAGTTGCCGTTGCATTTGCTGCAACATCCCCGGGGGCATCGCACGCTGAGCGTCCGCATAAATAATATAGCACTATATCAGGGACAAATATAGCGGACCTGCATCGCTTGTATCTGTGCTGGGGTTGGCATGCCGTTCACACCGCGACCACGGCCACCAGCCGCATTTTGCATTTTCTGAATCGCTTGGAGCCTGAAAATGAAGTTTGGATAGTTGGCCTCGGGACCCGAAAACACCACATCATGACACACCATCCATTCTTTCCGCCCGCTTGTTTAGCCATATTAGCCATCATGCGATATTGGCACAACAGCTCTTCGACTTCTCGCACGGTCGTTCCACTTCCTTTCGCTACTCGTGTGACCCTCCATGTCAAGCCGACTGGCTTCCCATCTTTGCCCATTTCCATAAATATGGACCCGTCCGAATCGAGTTCCGCGGCGGACATACTGTCGGTGATATAAATCATGCGTTTCATGCGCAACGAGCCTTCTTCATCCGAACCGGCAAGCATCTCTTGTGGGAGGCCGGGAATCATTGATGCGATCTTGCTTATAGGACCCCTAACGAACGAAGCGAAATTCAGCAATATGATCATGCATGATGAATTTGAAACGGAACAAACATGTTCATGACATTTTGAATTTGTTCTTTCCAGTCTCTAATACTGAGTTTGCCTTCTTCGAGTTTCTTGGCCATTTCTTTTTGCTTGTCTGGGTTTTGGGCAGCCAAGTCCTGCATATGTTCCATAAGGCCCTGCATGTCACCCAACCCCAGTAGTTTCGATATAAATGGCTGTGGCGAGAATCGATCAAGGTCGTACAGGTGCTCCCCCACGCCAAGAAAGATAATCGGCGTTTTGGTCGCCGCAACACTTGTTATGATCAATATCTAGCGAGGAAGAGGAAAGGGATACATACGCGGAGATGGCACCCCCGCCTTTGGCATGGCCGTCCATTTTGGTAACAATAATTGCACCGAAATCAGCACTCTCCTTGAATGCGCGACTTTGCGCCTCAGCAGCCTGCCCTGCGAGACCTAAGTGCGAGACATAAATTGGTGTGTGGACACGTACCTATACTAGCGTCAAGGACGAGGACCGTCATATTTGGCTTGACGGCTTCGCTGATCTGGACCATTTCCTCGAATAGTTCGGACTCTTGTTTGTGTCGACCGGAGGTATCCACGATGATGACCTCGAAACGCTCCTTCTTGAATTTCGCGACGCCCTGCGCCGCAATTGCCACGGGGTCAGTTTCGGTGTACGAGCCAAAGTAAGCCACTTTGGCTTTCGTCGCCGACTGCCGAGTTTGATCGAAAGCGCCAGCACGGAATGTATCGGCGCAAACAATGCAGGACTTGAATCCCCTCTTCTGATAATACACTGCAAATTTTGTGCACGTAGTCGTCTTTCCGTTACCCTTGAATACGATGAACGTGGCGGTCTCGCGGACGCGGGCCGTACTGAACACACCTGAAGGCCAACCGCCATGATTACGTTCGGCTGGCCTTTCTTGGGCTTGTACGGCTCGACGCCGGGATCGACTAGGTGAACGAGCTCGTCAAAAACAGCCTTGGGAGCGGGAGAATAAATGAGCATGTTAGATCGGGTGAAAAGGGGCGCACCTTCTGTATGAGATGCTTTCGATTGAGGTCCTTGGGCTTGTCGGGACCATCGAATGCAGCCTTTACTTTTGTCCTGACCTTCTGCCTCAGGGTGGCGACAAGCTTGACGTTGACATCGGACTCGAGGAGTGCAGACGTGATCTCCTTGAGTGTCGCATCCAGCACCTGTACACATGTACGAGACGGCGATCGGGACACAGGTCGCGTCGACGCACCTTCTCGTCCACGACCGGGGCCCTGCCGAGGGATGAGAGCGCCGTGTTGAGCTTCCGTCCCAAGTCTGCGAGGACCATCGCTAAATGAGACCACCGTGCGAAACACTCCGGCCTTCCAGCACCTTGTCATGGGACACAGCGACTCGGGCGGCGAGACCATCGACGACCTCGAGTTCGACGGCTCCACGGACGCAGAGGGCGACGAAGACAACGAGAATGAGATCGACGAGGCATTGCTCGGCGCCCTCGAAGCTGGCGTCGACGACGTCACCGAGGTGGACGATGTGCGTGCTGTAGCCACCCCCCTCCTTCTGCGTGGCTGATGCTTTTTCAGGACTCGCATTCAGAGGACTCGGACGAGGAGGACGACGACGACGAGTCCGACCCGTCTGTGGGCCAGACGATTGACACAGCGGGTCCGGAGCCCCCCTCACCCCCTGTACCAGCGGTCACATCAGCACCCCGATCGCCTTCGCCAGAAGTACCCAAAGGTCCGTTGTTCTTTGTCGACACCGTGTAGCTCATCTCCGTTGCACCAGTGATCCCGCAGGTGAGACCAAGGTCGCCTTCGCCAGCCGAAGTCCGTAAACGCACTCTGGTCTTTCCATACACTCATGGGTCGCGTATACCTCGATCCTTCACAGTCGAAGCTATTTGTGCCATTCCCCATCCAGTGCCCACCCATGCACTGGCATCGTCGTTTTGCATGTCACACCTATTGACCGGCTCAGACGATGGCTTTATACGCGACTACGATATTTTTGCAGCCGTCAACGGCAAAGTTACCCTGACTGCTCCTCAGCGCCATCACTGCAATGTTGTCGAAGGGAATATGAAATCCGGACAGATACGATGCTGGTGGGAAAATCCCGATCTCGTGAACTTGCAAAATGGCCATTCCCAAGGCGAGACCTCAGTGTCGCCGGTTTACAGCATGGCTATGCATTCCGACGCACTCTGGGCACTCGGTGGAACTAGCGTACGTGCACCCTACTTTCGCCGTCAAAAGAATTTTTACGAATGTCATTTGCAGCGCGGTCACATTAATTTATTCACAGTTCGACACGAGCCGGGTCGATTGGTGCATGTGTTACAAGGTCACCGTGGGCCGGTTTCGGGGCTTTCAATCGACCATGACGAAAAGGGCCTTTTCAGTGCAAGCTGGGATGGGGAAGCGATCGTAAGAATCACGTTCGGCAATGTCTCTAGCCCCTACCCACTTATGGTTCTTCAAATAGCAGTGGGATTTGAACACTGGGCAAGCTGTCCGAAAATTTACCTCACATGGCGCACAGCTCGTCGGTGTCGCAGTAAGACCACTGAGTACAACGTTCTGGGGTTCCAGCCCCGTACCCTCTGTGAGAGCAGGGGGATTGGAAGGAAATTCTGACATGCCCACCGTTATATCTCATAAGAATTCCAGTGGAATCCCCATGAACTTGAACGTGGAAACATTTTCTTCTGCTGCGGGTAAGGCACATGGGCATCGACTAGAAGCTTCGAGTGCTTCTGCGAGTCAAAATGCCATTTCCAACATGCCTACTCAAGAACCCGATGCTAAATCTGACACGTCTTTTGATCCACTCTTCGACGACGAACTAGACCCTGACGGGGATGGCGACAACCCTTCAGTTCCGGATAGCGGTGCGGAGCAGGCCATGATTTCCCACAACGAGGGCGCTGCTTCTGGCGGCCATATGGCCCTCGCGGTCCCCGATGTGGGCGTTTCTGAACAATCGCAGGTCCAGGGAACGCGCTTATC
>JBBPKM010000843.1:0-11586 GCA_038089255.1 Austroboletus rostrupii | reverse complement strand
CGAGCCCATGAACGAGAAACCGGCTTGCCGCGAGTCGAAGTTGAAGGTAGTGTCGTCCATGTCGCGATCTAGATCTTCGGCTGCCTTGTAATTAGTAGTGGAATTAGTGAATGTATAATGGTACTCAATGGGCCACTTACCTTTCGTTTGCCTTGCTGCAGCGTGCCTGCATTCGCCAGCTCATCCACATCCAGCTCATCCATGGTCTCACCCTCAGGCTCCTCATATTTGCCCGTACCGTCCATGTCGACATCGTTGGAGCTGCATGCCAGTTGAGTGGGGGTCGTCACCGCCACGGCACCATCCACCGCGCTAGCCTTGGTATTCTTGGATATGATCTTGAGGTGGTTGCTGCCATGAGAGACGCCAGGTTTTGATGTCACCGGCTTTGCAGTGAAGTTTGGAATGCCCTTCCAAAGGGCATACAGGCGCTCGTACAGGGGGAATTCGGCAAGAACGGATTCGAGTGGGTTGGATGCTGAACCACCGGGTTCAATGCCATGCCCTGTCTGATTCAGGGTGCAGTAGTGTGTCCAAAACATGTGAGAAAGATTGTAGTAAATTAGATAAAAAGAAAAAAGAGTAGTGAAAACTTACTAGGTGATTCAATTAGAGACACTCTGCGAAAACTTCTTCTTCGATGCCAATGCATACCGATCCTTCCAAAGAGGGTCTTGATCAAAGACATGTTCCGTGATGATGCCCTGGATTGCAGTCTTGTTCTTGCCTGATGCCTTCTTGGTATACATGGGGCACTGTGCCTTGTTTTCATAGAAAAGAATTTCGCAGTCAGCAGGGTGGTTTTCAAGCCATGTGATGAGGAGCTCTGTTTGATCGTTGGTCCAGAGGATAGTGAATTTGTCCAGTTGTGTTGACCTCAACTCTAAGGCTGGGGGGCTGATCATAGCAGATGGGCAGTTGGTTGCAGCCCAGCTCCTTGAACGGGGAGTTACTTGAATCCTGGCTTGAGGCTGAGGCAGTCCAGTAGAGATTGGGGTTGACATGCAGGTTTGCAGGTGTTTGCTGCAGCGAGTTGCTCTAGATTGTTCTACAGGCATCAAAAAAGTAAACTCCATCTTAATTTGGTGGCTACTCGACTCAGCCATTCACCACAAGTCAAAACACTAGTCAAAACATGTCAAAATGACCTTGAGTCCCACTATTGTCAATACACTCAACATTATCTGAATCTTCAGTCTTGTTTATACTTGTATAATTATTTCTAATAACTAAATAATTGGCCCACATACTCTTTATAATTCAATTATATTGCATTTGGACATCCAATGGCATCTTTATGTCATCCATATTGGTGTTGTCATCAAAAAAAAGCCTAGGAGGTGGCTATTGGGCCTTTTTTTCATTTTCATCATCAAGGGTTTGGTTTGAATTTGAATCATGGATATGAATAAAATTATGGATGGCATATAATGCTGGTAGAATTTATGCCTGGACTACAAAGGCAAAACTTGGAGGAATAAATAAAATAAAATAAATCTTTTTTTCAATACTTCAAAAATATATTCAACAACATTTTTTGTAGATGCATAATGCAAATTAAATAGCTCCTTCTTTGATGCTGGCCTAAAATTGTAAAATAGGCAATGCATATAAGCACTTATCCAATATTTATACAGCTCCATTCTGCTAAGTGATATTGCATATTGTAAATATTGCTTAGAGGCTGAGCATGGATGGGAACAGAGGTCAATGACTAAGCAACAAGTTCCAAAAGAGAGTTGTTGCAAAATATGGTGTGATAAAGATGATGTTCTGGTATAGCAGGATAAAGCAAGTGATTTGATGCATTGTGATGGGTCATTGCTGATACTAATAATGCTTTTGATGGGGAAGTGACCAGTAAATTTGATGTATAAGTAGGTATGAGTGACCATATAAGTAATATGAGATGGCATATGTAAATAGTGACTAAAATGAACTATTGTAGTATGCCTTCTATAGCAAAGTAGATAATGGCCTAAGGGAGTGGCAAAGTGGAAGAAAAGATTTGTAAGGAACTAAGTAGGTTGTAGGTAGATGAAGATTGACAATAAACAAGAAATAAAGGAAGATAATAAGTAGGGTGTATGAGAAGAGGGAAATTACAGTATAAAATAGAGGCATACTAAATAGAGGGTCAAGGGGCATTTTCTGTGCTCAATGCAAACAGATTCCTTACAATACTACAATATGAACAAGCATTGATTTTTAACAAGAAAAGATGAGATCTGCAAAATAAAACCTATTACGATTACGATTCCCTTTAACAGACTTATCATCTTTTCTCCCACAATGCCCTTATGGACTACTTCGGCATTGTATCTGCTGTTGCAGATCTCCTTCCCCTCATCATCTCCTTGACTCATCGAATGGTCTATTACTCATACGATAGCCTGGTAGTCACTATGTTTTCCCTTTTGTCTCCTGGTCTGTGCTCGCGTCGATACCTATATCAGTTCCACGCGTAGTACACTGTACTTCAGTTTAGTTCTCCTTGGTTAATACCAAGTACCTGCTTTGCTCCTCAGCACTCTCTTTTGTTGAGTTCATCAAGCACTAAAGTCTTTGTCCTACTTCGAGTGGACGCTCCTTTGTGCTACTCTTACGGACTCCCTCCACAGGAGTCATTTGTCGCTTACGCTCAAGCTTGGTTAATCTGAGGCTACACTTGGACCTACCCAGCACAAGTGTAACAAAACCTGCCATCTGAAATATGAAGAGTTTGCTAGTATGCATAATCATAAATGAATTTATCAAAAGCTGAGTTCTTCAAGCATTCTAGTAGATATGCAAAAATCATATTGAAATCATATGTAAAAAAACAGCTTTGGCAAACTATAAACAACATAAATTGTTTAGGTTGAGTTCATGTATAGAAAGGTATTATATTATCTAGCAAAAAAACCTATCTAAAGACATATACTCTAGTGGCCTATATACATTCAAAAACCAGTAATCAGATATGTAAAATTCTGGTAGAAATCTGGTAGTTGGGCATGTAAGAAACCAACCTAGAATAAGTGATGACAAAAATAGAAATACTCAATTTTCATGCACAGAAAAGGATGCAGTCCTTATAGAAATGATATCTTTTCAAATCCAAAAGGCAAAGCAGAAGACTGCAGATGTTTTGGCTGTGATATGGCTGCCATTGACTATGCTAAGTGCATTCTTGAAGTGTGGCCAAAATTTAGAGTTGTTATGAATATATAAGAGTACTACACTTCCATTAGAGAGCTTGAAATATGCCTTATAATATGGCATAGTAGTGAAGATGACATTTATCTTGCAAAAGTAGCTATTAAATTTGTTAGAAAAATCAAAATCAAAATCAATCACTCACTATAATATAGTGTTATTTGAACATTGAAAAAAATTGCTAACATGACAAACCAGTAGGTCTATAATAGGCATATATAAAAAATAGCAACTTGCTTCTCTAGAGAGATGGATCTTAAGTCTGCATGCCTATATGTTCTAAGGACCAAGATGAGCTCTAGAAATGCATCACAGTATATTTCTAGCTCAATCTAAATGCACTTTGAATATTTTGTTTGCAGCTCTAGAACCTATCTCTTTCTAGACAAGATGGATATACAATATAGTTGTAGATTCTTTTATGCTGGTTTGTAAAGAAATGCTGTAATAGTGCCTAGAGTGCAGATAATCATGCTGATTAAAATGAAAACATACTTGAGGAACTGCTGGCATTGTACTAAATAGATAGCATATGGCATAGAAATATATAGAAGATTATTATCAATAATATTGCATGGCTAGCTTCTGCACTAAAGCTAAAAGCTTGGATTCTGATTTTTGGGATAATAGGAATGGCAATACCTATCCTTAGTATGGCATCACACTAGCCAAAGTTACCAAGGCCAGCTAGTATTCATATATAAAGTAAAGCTTATATCAAACAGAGCCTTAACATATTAAATATTATATTTAATGCCAAAGTCATTGACCATTTGAACTCAGTATAATGGAAGAGCTAGTTAAAGGCTTGATATTCAAGCAGCTATAATCTTGTTTCTTAGAATATTTGTACTATGTAAAATTGATAGAGTAAATAATAACAATGGTAAAAGAAATAATAAATATAATAAAGTGTACTACAAATATTAAAAACCAAGCTTCCATGAGTATATGGAGATAGTAGATTATTGATATAAAGTTATCAATATATTATTTGATAATTCATGAAGCTACTATTGAAACACTTCAACTGCTAAAGCCTGAACGTATGGCTGAAACAGTGTCTGTATGTCTTCAGAGTGTCACCAAGGGCTGCGGCACCTTGGGTTTGGCTTCAGGGACTTTGCTTGTGGAGTCTTGACACTAGGTCTTACTAGCTAGGACTGATTATCCCTTACTAGGTCAAGGACTTGAGAGAACTTCTTAAGTGGATGGAAATCCCTTGACTTTGGAGGGAAGATCCAAGACTTCAAGACTGGGGATCCAGTCCTGTCACCCTGGGGTTTATATATGAAAAGACTATGTATATGTATGTACATGGAATCTGTTACACTTGTTCTGGGTAGGACGCAAGTGCAGCCTTGGATGAACCAAATCGTAGGTGTCAATGTCGTAAATAGCCCCTGTGGAAGGTAGCTCGTTGGTTCGGTTTTATGGAGAGGGCGTCGAGGAGTAATACAAGTAAGCGTCCACTCAATAGTAGGACGAAGACTAGATGTCCAATGGTCACGACGGAAGAGAACGTCGCGGAGTAAAGCAGACTTGGTATTGACCAAGGAGAACTAAACTAAAGTACATAGTGTACTACGCACAACTAATATAGGTATCGTCGTCGTACACGGGCCATGTATTGGAAAGGAAATAATGAGCTTGACTGGGCCAGAAGATGAATAAGGCGCAGTCTGGTGGTGTCAGCCGTATTACCAGATGTGAAGGAGACCTGCAGCGGCAGGTACGATGCCGAGGTAGTCCAATATAGGCAATCGCGAGAGAAACAAGATAGTCCACAAAGGTATAGGAGAAAAGATGAATCGTAACAGAATCTAAGATATACTGTACATATACTAAATAAAAGCCCATTATTGTCCAATAAGAATACTTTAAGAATCTAAAGAATAGATCTAAGTCATTAAAGTTCATGAGAAGCATACCATGCTGTCAAAGCATGTTGTCATAACAAATAAGAGTCATAGATAGGATATAGCCTTCAAGGCTGTGGTCATGAGGGAACCACATGCCAGTGTGGCAGATCTTGAGATAAATAGGAACAGGACCCTTGATCCATGCTGCTGCTGCATGTACTTCATATACAGCCTTGTGATGGAAGGGAAGTCTGTGCTTCTAAATAAATACCATGAGGTGCCCATGAGGTGTGGCAACATGCTGCAACTATGAGGCATAAAGAAGGTGACTCCTTGTGACTCATAAAGAGGGGTGAGTCCTTGTAGCTCATAGATAAAGATCCTGAGTCAGGGAACAAGATTCCAGATCATGTTGTGACTCTAGGAATAGATAGGACATGAGGCAAGCACAGCCATGCCATAAGGAACTGGTCAGGCAGAGCCTGGACCTCTTTGAGAACAGCCATCCTATAACTGGTGACTTTTGATAAATAGGATTCAGGACTTGTCCCTGATCATGTGACTTGTGATCATCCAGTGATCCTTTGATAAGATATCCAGGGGAGATAAGATAAGATCCCCTGATAAGATAAGACCAATAGATTAGAGATTAGATAAGCACTGTTATAAGCGCTGACTGATAAGATAAGATTAGATAAGGTCTTGCAACCTGGCAAGACAAATCTAGAAAATGAAAAATAAAGGCCATTAAGGCCACTTGTTGTTTGATCTTATAAATACAGCCATAAAGGCTCATTTTCTTCATTCTATAACAACTATAGTATATTTTCAATTCTCACTTGTTAATATGTTAATATTTACTTACATTCTCTTTTTGTGGCTTTTTTTTCTTATTGCTAGTCTCAAAAATGTGCTGTGACAACTACAGTATTGCCTATCATTCTTTTGACAATTAAGGCCCTATTCAGTTGCAACTCAACTTGAATTATCCAAAGCTACTAGCTTCAAGTAATTACAAAAGCAAAGTTTGAATAAATATATTACATATCAATCATGCCTTAACAGATTAGAAAAAATCAGATATAATTTTCATACACTCATGTGTTAAGTTGTAATGGATTTAGAATTACAGAAGAGCCTTGATTATTACCCCCAGTAAGAACTTGCTATGATTGTACATGTCCCAATATGTCTGGACATATTTTCTCCATCTAGACATATAAAATCATATTGTATTATAATCTATAAATAAAATGACAATATTATTTATGACTCTATATCATGATATCTGACTACAAATAATATAGCATCAGAGAGCAGATTGCAGCATATTGCTCTTAATTATGTTTGCATTAGGCAACATGCTTGCAATTGACCATAAATATTACCATATGATATTTGTATATAGTTGCAACTGATATTAAATGCTCTCTTATGCTTATGCCATATGCTTGAATCTGTTTACAAATGATCATTTCCGATGTGTTTTACATACAGCATCTGCTGATAAATGTTATACTATGCTACTGTAATCATGTCCAACTGTGGTGAATATAACAAATATTAATGCAGCAATAAACACATTTCTAAGTTCCTAGAGAATGACAAATAT
Source organism: Austroboletus rostrupii (assembly GCA_038089255.1). NCBI lineage: Eukaryota > Fungi > Basidiomycota > Agaricomycetes > Boletales > Boletaceae > Austroboletus > Austroboletus rostrupii. Next base: position 4,914 of record JBBPKM010000843.1, on the reverse strand, counting down.
GAGTGGAAAGATTGATGGCATGCTATTTTCCAACAATTTGGAAGGTGAGGCAGTATGTGGGTCCAAGACAAGGTGATGTGATGTAATGTGCAAGTAGATAATAGAGTATTTGAATGAGGCAATGCAATGTGCAAACTTGACAATACAATGTACAAAATAATGTGATGTACAATATGCAAGTGAGATGATATGACATGCAATCTACTTGGTTATAATTTGGACAAGACAATATGATGTATAAGCAGTTAATGAAGATACCCTTTGGATATCTTCCTGCTTTATTTATTGTTCTTGACCTGCATTCTAGCTTGGAAGTCAATAAACTGTTATAAGTAGATGATAGTGTACCAATTCTTTAGCTTCAACTTTGTATACTTATTAGATGGTATTAATAATATAATGTAGAAGAGCTTTGTGCTGCTCATATTGTACTGTTGTTTGGTCAATTCATTGTTTCAATAGATGCAGAAAGTATTACATATTCCATTCTCATTAACTTGTACCAACCAACAAAGTGCATACAAATTACTAAGGGCCAAACAAAAAGGTTAGCTTCGAAGTGGTACTATTAAATATAAGACTTAGCCAAAAAAAATAAACATATCTAATACAAGAAAATGAGCCTCTATGGCTATATTTATAAGACAAAATGACAAGTGGCCTTGACGGCCTTTATTTTCATTTCTAGACTTGTCTTGCCAGGTTGCAAGATCTTATCTAATCTTATCTTATCAAAGGGCGCTTATGCCAGCGCTTATCTAATCTCTTATCTATTGATCTTATCTTATCAGGGGATCTTATCTTATCTCCCTGATTATCTAATCAAGGATCACTGGATGGTCACATGATCAGGGACAAGCCCTGAACCCTATTTATCAAGTCACATCAGTCACAGGATGGCTGTTCATCAAAGGGTCCAGGCTTGCCTGACCAAGTCCTCATGGCATGGCTGTGCTAGCCTCATGTCCTATCTATTCTCTGGAGTCACACCAAGATCCAGAATTTTGTTCCCTGACTTAGGATCTCTATTTATGAGTCACAAGGAGTCATCTTATCTATGCCTCATGGTTGCAGCATGCTGCCACACCATGCAGGTACCTCATGGTATTTATTCCAGAAGCATGGGATTTCCTTCTATTGCAAGGCTGTACATGAAGACATGCAGCAGCAGCATGGATCAAGGGTCTCATTTGATATTTATCTTTAAATCTTATTTATCTCAAGATCTGCCATACTGGAATGTGGTTTCCTTCATGACCACAGCCTTGAAGGCTATAACTATCTATTAGATGTGCATGCTAGCCTCATGCACTAGAACGCTTCCTATTTTGTCATGACAACATGCTTTGACAGCATGGTACACTTCTTATGACATTTGATGACTTATATCTATTCTTTAAATTCTTAAAGTATTTCTATTGGACGATAACAGACATTTATTTAGTTAGTATGTATTATATCTTAGATCCCATGTACATACATGTATATAGTCCTCTTGTATATAAACCCCCAGGGCAACAGGACTGGATCCCTAGTCTTGAAGTCCTGGATCTTCCCTCCAAACATTAGGGATAAGCAAGTCCTCTCTAAGTCCTTGACCTAGTAAGGGGTAGTCAGTCCCAGCTAGCAAGGCCTGGTGTTAAGACTCCACCAGCAAAGTCCCTAAAGACAAACCCAAGGTGCTACAGCCCTTGGTGACACTCTGCAAGACGTATAAAGACTATTTCAGCTCTACATTTGGGCCTTAGCAGTCAAAGTGTTTCAACAAGTGCCTGCAAAAATCCACACTGCAGAGGCACACTTCTATTATGAGTTGCAGATCATCATTCATTCCGAATTTGCTATACAATTACTATCATCATTGTACTTAGCTATGGTAGTAATATTATACACATTTACGGTCTGGATTGAGATGTAATGGCAAATATGCCTGATGTATGTTTTCCTCTCCAGTGTCAGATATGTCGACTGTATGTGACCAGCATCCATCACATGCTTAACTGGTATTTTTACCCAATTATCTGCTATATAATTTGTCAAACATATGTTACATGGTTGCTAATGAATGTCTCACTAACATCAACTTCACATCATCACAGCATATGCTAAACCCATATCACATAATGCTTAGGATTTCCTTTCTACATGTCACACTTTGCATCACTTCTATACAAATTCTGGATTTGTCACACCTATGTCATCTGAGTATGTTTACAACCTAAATAATGTAAGCAGATCCTGAAAACTGGCAAATATGTTGCATACATTTTCCATGAACTGACATGTAGTGGCACTGATTGATTTGTCACCCAATCGATTTAATTGGTGGCTTATACTCCAAGTATTGCTGCTGTCCTATATATCACTCTAGACTTTGAAAATAAAACTTGATTTTTTTGTATAGGGAAATATTAAATTTTGGCCACAGTATAATTAATGACAAGATTTGAAATATAACCACTATCTAAATGTAAATACAATATATGAAAAGTAGACAAACATATGGATCATGACAGTTCTTCAAATATTGGGATACATCTATATGTTTGCCAACATATTATATTTATGCACACATATTTCTGCTTGACAAAACTTCGAGTTTTGCCATCTTGCAAATGACAAAGTAAATATTAAATTATGTCACCACATTTTGGATGCCATATAACACTGACTTAAATTCAGCAATCTGCACTATGTGGGCCACGGATGCTTGCAGGGCTAAGTGACTCAAAATTCAAGAACACCCTTTGAAGTGATGTTTCAGTGTCTCCCTCAGCATTTACATTAAGACTAGTTAGACATGATGGATTCACCAAGGTTAACAATTACTCGTCTTCCAGGGTGTTTCAACAGTAGATAATTTGCTTCGCCTTGCAATATGTCGAGGGACAATCAGTGCTTGCCATGTGATCAGATGATCTGGCATATGAGGCAGCACCACCTCAGGCAGCACTTTTCAGAAGCAATAGCAGTCATTGAGATCCATTTTTGTTGTAGGTAATAATTAGTCTCTATGACCCCACCTCCCAAGAGCCTCTGTGCCTAGTAATAAAGACTGTAGCCTTGATATAGCCTCTCCTTGGCCTCATCCTGACCTCTGCCCCTGAAAAACCTCCATTCAGCCTATCATTAGACCCTTTCAGATGCCATAATGGCCTCGATTACGCCTCAGTATTGCCTCATTTCAGCCCCATCCCAACCTTGCCATTACACATAAACTTGGTGCATACTTCTGCTTGACTTTTCCTTGACTTTTCCTGCACCTTGTTCTAACCTTATGCCAACTTTGCTGGTGTCTCAGTATATGTGAAACTTGTTGTGTACCTCCACTTAATTATTCTACATCTAATTACATAACTAAGTACTATTTATGACATTAATATACAAGTGGGTTGGGAAGTGAGTGGGCAGGGCAGCAAATGAGTGCCAAGTGAGTGGTTGTGCTCACCAAGATGGTCAGACATGGTGTCTGTGGGTGGAGTGCATGCTCATCATGGATGGTGGGCATGCCTGTCTTTGGTCAACATTGCTGTTAGAGCACTTGGGCTGCCGGCATTGTCTTTGGGGCACTGCATGGAATGGGCTTACCTGCTTCCTATCCTATTATTATCTCTAGGGCACTGTGGAATTTGCTATGTGCATGCAGTTGATGTTGTCCTTGGTTCAGTGCTGTATCATTTACTTGGGCATGGTGTTCATCATGGGTGGCAAGCATGCCCACATGCCAACTCACACCTTTGACATACATGAGGGTGGGTGATGAGTGGGCAGAAGGAGTAGGGGGCGGCTGGGGTAAGAAGTGAATGATTAAAATGTGACATACTTTTCTGGTGCATTCTCCCTTATTATTTCACACCACCTCACAGAGTTCTGTGTACTTCAGTAATCATTTCCATCATTTATAAAATAAAATATTACCATCATATGATTGGATTTCTACAGATGTGATTATAAAGTTCATGGAGAGTTCACCTAAAGTTGTGCTAAACTCATGGGAGTGTGTGATTATTTCATGCATAAGACAAGACTTACCATATTTGGATGCAAGGGGAAGTTCACAAACAGTCTTACAGACCAATTTTTGCTGTATTATGAAATTGGTCTGTAAGACTAAAAGGGGTCAAAAAAAGTGCTGCCAAGGATATTGTGCGTATTCCTCCTTGATCTCAGGCAAGAGTCAGGACAGTGCAGATACTTGAACACAGCAGGTATGTGCAAGTTGGCTTACTGTCAAACAGTGGCAGCATTTCTTTGAAAGTAGCCTGATAAACTCTCTTCTATGCTTAGATGCAGGGTTGCCTGGTTTGTTGTTGCATCCACAATGATGATTAGAAGAAAAGAAGGCATAGCATTTCATATCTGAATATAGTAATCAGATGATGAGTCTCATGCCCCCTGTACTGAGTTGATATTGTATATCATAGTAGTATAATAAAAAAAGAACATCCTGTATTGGTACCATCACTGCTGGATCTTGCCCAATCATCACCCTCTTACTTTATGTCTCCTCTGTTGCTTGCCCCATCAGGTTCTCATGCCCCCATCATGTGCAAAAATATCATGTGCCTGACTGTTGATCTCATCCACATTGACATGGGCAGCTGCAAGCTCAATGCCAACAAGCTCAAGCTACATAAAGCAGCCCTAGCAATGAATGAAGGGATCTTATCTAAATTACCTCATTCATTGATCTTGGCTCATCACAGTAACAGGTGTGCTATGGTGGTGTCTCCAGCTTCTTCCAAGTGACTGCAAACGACACATGTACGGTTATGAATGGCTGTAATGAGGCAAAGTCATCATCAAAGCCAATGCACTATAGGCTTGCTTACATGCTTGAGGATGAGCATCTTGAGTGGGCTGGCTGAGTATCTGGATCTGCACTGGCAAGGGATGTAAAGGTACTTGGCTAGG
>JBBPKM010000842.1:0-11595 GCA_038089255.1 Austroboletus rostrupii | reverse complement strand
TGACGCTGCCTCTGACAAGAAAAATTCGGCTTATTCGACCTCGTGAGTGTCCTTGTATCTATCTGCCACCACCACCCTAATTTACCAGTTTAACACTTGAAAATGTACGTTCAAAGGCAGAGTGTGTACAGCGAGCAACCACATCTGGAATGTGAAAGCGTGCAGCACACGCGTATCAATTGTTGATGCAACACGCCGAAAACAGCAAAAGCTCACATTGTACAACACATAGGACATCTCATCGTACTTGGAGTCCCTGAACCTGAAATACCGGCCCCCGATAAATGTACCTACGCAGAGAAGTGTGATCGCACTGAGAGGGCCCAGTCCCCACACCGCCGCAAGTGCTATCGACCACGACGGGAGTGCCACTAGAATGGACATCCGGGACCCCTCCGGAGCAATGATAGGGAGTGTATGACGTCCAGAACGCCGATCCCCATCCACGTCCTGGAAATCCTGTGCGTGAACGGTCGTAAAGATGAGCACACCGCTGACAAGCAAGGCGATTAGTCCTGTCTGATCGATATTCGGAGCTATACAGACCGTCAGTGTACATCCACAAGAATAGATGATACTTCACAGCACGAAATCGTGACTTACACATGACCGTGGTCGCGCCCGACTCAAACATGAGATAACCACACGCAGTTAGGAGGTTTTTCATGATTGGATCGGAACTGAACCCCAAGTCGTCGTGTGCAACTGTCACCAGAAAAAGCGCGACACTAAAAGATAGCACAGTAGTTCCATGAAGAGCAGAGGCAAGGAAACAAAGAACAAGGGTGATCCATCGGAGCCGTCGGGAAGTCGTCACAGAAACTCTGCCTGATGGTAGGGGCCTCCATGGTTTGTTAATAACATCTTCGTTGGCGGAATATGTTTGGTTGGAGATGTCCACCTGTAATAAATGAAGCCAAACCCAAATGGCCGCGTGTAGCAGCTGAGAGCCCATTGTCGGTGGAGAAATTGCACAAGCAGAGATGATCTATGCACCATAAGATGATCGCCTATTCGTATTCCATATGGAGGGCTTATACTCACCACAGGGAAGAATATGGTTTTGAAATCGGATTTTGTAAAGAGAAAGATGGTCTCAAGGAAAAGGGCGAATTGGTGAAGTGACTTGGAGATCTGCATTATGAGGAGCCTGTTTCTCGGGGAGTCTGGGTCACATACTTGTCAAAATACCAGGTCATTTTATCATACATCCCAGCCTGCAAAAATAAAACCGATGAAACAAGGATCCCGATAAAGCAGTACTGCATAAGGGATTTTTTCCGCAACCTTATCTTTGATGGAGGGGAAGTGATACTTTTCCAACGACTGAAACATGGGGGAATTGAAAGAGTGGTCAGACTGGATTACATAGACCAACCGAAGTGGTACAGTATGAAAATCGTGAGGTATGCGAATCGGACATCAATGTTTTCTGACTGCTTATCGCCATTCTTTCTCTATGGTAGAAACAAAATATCCCGGAACCTGTAATCAAGAGAAACCTTTTCATTCCCAAAATATCAAGCTCACGAATTGTATCCATTTTTTTGGTGTCAAAGAACGTTCTGTTTTGCGCTCGAATGACTAAACCTAGTGTTTTGAGCATTACTTAAGTCACCTGTAGATACGTTCTGATCGGCCAAAGAACGCCACAATAATGAGGTGCAAGAGCTCGGCAACTTACAATCCCAACGTTCGTCAATAAGTATATACCGCACGGATTTGAAATTATTAAAGTGGGGTGTACATCGTCGTTGCGAGTCTCATATGACGACATATTATGCAGTACTATTACCAGAGTCGCAATATTTAGCCTGGACTCAAGATCTGTCGGGATTATAATAATGCTTACTTTGAGGGGTGATTATCTCGGTGTTCATTAATCATGATTATAATAAATTGAGGCAAGATGACAAGTTAAAGTGATCGATCATAATGACGAACCTTTTAAATTTTCATCCATATGATCGTAATAATACCCGTGCACGAGTTGTTGGGTCGGTATTTTCATGCTCTATACAGATAAGGTTCTCAATCCAAGTACAGCAGCATCACTATGGTGTAGTGTTGGCCTTGGTAGAAAGGGTACTGACACGATTGCTGTGATTTTTGTCGGAACAAGGAATTCGTGTAAGCGCTCTGGCCTACCTGGTCCCGTAACTAGTACATATACTATCCGGGATGCTGGATGATATACATCCAGTATTTCTGCCTTCGGCGGAGCGGCTAAGTGCGATGGTCTGACTGCTTGCAATTTGTCGCGGAGTGACGATTCGTCTCAGAAGGTCAGAGTTTTCTCTTCCATGGCACACTTGACAGAAAATGTTTCATTAAGTTTCTTGCATAGCGATCAAAGCTCAGCTAATATTTCTGACAAACAGACTTCCTCGGATATCGTCCCTTGGAATGACGTCACACGAACAAGATTGAGGGGACTTCGGTCGTCTGAAATACCGAAGTCTCATGAAATGCGCTCATCAATGGCCGCTGAAGGGTAGTGTAAGCTCGCTGCCTCATAAAGTTAGTCGTTTGCCTACGTGGATAAGCCACACCGTTCCAGGACGATCAGGAGGGCAGTCCTGCTAGAAGTGCCACAGGAAGACAAAGTGCCCTGCTCTTTGGGTATGAAGAGTATTTGCCCCGATTCACCTGTGGTACCTGAGTTACCTTGACATTCTCCTGTCGAACCAGGAAAATTTTCTGAAAAGGTATTTTCCAGGCCATCTCTTGGGTACAAGTGTCTATCGCTGAAACAGCGCCAGCGTTTGTAGCAATTCCCCCAAATGCATGCCTATTCCTTGAGCGGAAATTAATGTAGACTGACCACTCTTGATGTTTCCAACATAAACGTGCATGCCTGTAAATGAGGCATCCGGGGGTGATATATTGGTATGCGACACAGAATCGGTGGATTTCGGTGTTGCTTTGGCAGTCTTACAAGAATTCTTCAGAGTCTGGAAAGGATGCTTCCCGGGGTGTGGTGAATTGTTTGGGGTGCCTCTGCAAGTGAACTGATTGCGTAATCAGCAAACTTGCGACCGAGTTGTCTCCTCCATCTCAAGCTACCACCCAAGCCATGATCTTGGACATATTCCCAGCTGCACTTCGCATATTGCTCGCGTCGCTTTTTTGGAATGAGGAAGGCTCTAGCACGCCCCGACTGTCGTTTCGCCTGCGCCACCAGCACGCGGTCACGAACACATCCCGGGTGATCTTCTCCGACGTTGGTTTATCTCAGCTCATATCACATTCGCTGAGCACGCCCGCAGACCCGTACACCTACGACTTAGATACTGTGCGCCTTATCACCCACCAGCCTTCCTCTTACGCCGCCTTTTATGCTGCCCGTTATCGCTCCATGGTCCATGGACAGACCGACGGTACGCTGTGGAACGAAACAGAGATTCTCGGTCCCGACGTCACCAGCCGAGAAACACTACTCTCTCTCGCAAAGATGTCGTACAATGCCTACAGCGCAAGCCCGGATGATCCTTGGTACAAGGTCGACGGATTCAACATGGAAAGTTCATCGACGTTCTCTGAAATTGTATGTTCATTTTCATTCCTACAGACGATACCCGTGGGGTGGAGCCCTACGGACGACGGACTCCGTGGTCATGTTTTCGTCTCCGAAGATAATTCCACAGTGGTTCTTTCATTAAAGGGTACTTCGGCTGGCTGGATAACTGGAGGAGGAGGGCCAACGGTAAAGAAGGATAAGCTGAACGACAACATGCTTTTTTCGTGTTGTTGTGCTCGTGTGGGTCCCACGTGGAGCACGGTTTGTGGGTGCTATAAGGGTGCAGGGCAATGCAGCCAAGAATGTGTTGAGAGTGCACTCCAGGATGATGATTTATACTATTCTGTCGGCGTGGTAAGCGAGTTTGCTTGTAAATACATGTTGGCGATACTGATCCGACTTAATTCAGAATCTATATAATAATCTTACCTATATGTACCCGAATGCGCACATCTGGGTAATTGGTATAACCCGTCCTTCATTTCCGCTTCTTTGGTGCATTTATCATGATTTTTAGGTCATTCGTTGGGTGGTTCCGTGTCCTCTCTGATTGGCATCACATTTGGTGCACCTGTTGTGGCATTCGAGGCGCCAGCTGAGAAGCTTGCAGCCACCCGATTGCATCTTCCTTCCCCCGTATGTTTGAATCACATCTTCCTGTTTGGTGTGATTCTTACCCCCTTTAAAGCCGTCGACACATCATGTCACCCACGTCATTCACACGGCAGATCCGATAGCCATGGGGATATGTAATGGTGTCACTTCTGCCTGTGCGATAGCTGGCTATGCGATGGAAACAAGGTACACAAAAGAATGCTTGTACGTACCAGTTATACTCATGATTCCAAGGTGTCATCTCGGCAAAGTCGCACTGTACGACACGGTTACTAAACTCAAATGGTCGGTGGATATCCGAACGCACTCGATAAGAGAGGTCGTTGAGCGCTTGCTCTCCGAAGAACATGAATGGGCTGATGAACCTCCTCCGGAAAACGACAAGGGTGTCTCCCTGACGAACTGGCCTTGGTGGGGTGGAGGGGATGACGGAAAGGACAAGGATAGAAAGAAAATCAAATTGGCAGTACCAGTAGCGAAGGAGGAGACAGACTGTGTGGTACGTCAGTGTTTTTACTCCCTTCGTCAGCGGTGTTCATGAGGACGGCAGGATTGTTTCAACTGGGAGTATGCTGAACGGGAGTAGGGCTTGTGGATGTAATCTGGTTTGCTCTGACCCTTAATTTTGTTATCTTGGGAAACTCATCACATTGCAAGGACTTAGATACATAATATTTGACTTGTGGATTACCTGTTTGGACCAGAATGCTGCAACTATTGCCCTGAACCGACGTTCAGCGCGTTACTGACTTCTTGAAATTCACGTTATTGACTGTCGCAGAGTGGTCGGTTCTGCCTCTGTTTGACTCGCACGAATTGCCGAGGAAGAATTTTCAACCGGACCCTTCTACAGCATTCAACAGATTCTTATGTGCTAGTGTTGGGGACATTTCGAACCTCAGGGAGGGCCAGTGTTCACTCATCATGCGTATATCATACACTAAATAAATCAGACAGGAAATATGGTTCGGAAGGTCGTGATGCTTATCAATCTATAAGTAGGCGCTAATAGGACTGCAGCCGATGGCAATACCATCCTGTGTATCGATTGGCATGAGTCAGGTGAACAGATATACAAAGTGAACTTACAAAGTAGTTTTCAATGCAGCACAAGGGCTGCTGGCTGCAACTAGTACCACCACCAACGGTTATACCGGAGGAGCTGCATTGCTCGGCAACGACACCGGGAACACCGTCAAGGGAGGTCCCGGCGAGGTCCGCGAGCTCAGTCGCTCTATCAGAGGTAGACTGATCCGATGTCAATGAACGAGCAGTAAAGGTGATGCGGGGTTAGCCCTACCTCGTAAGTCGACACGCAGCACTGAATCGGTCCAGTGGTGCACAGTTGTCGGGCGATGAGCTCCCTGGGAGCAGCGGTAACGACCGCAACGAGGGCAGCAATGGGGAGGAGAGTAGAGAAGTGCATCTTTTTCAGTGTAAGAGTGGGTGAGTGGGGACTCGAGGTCGAAAGGGTGGTGAAATGCTGCTTTGCTGAAGGTAAAGGGGATTACAGATTGGCATTTTATATGGTGACGGGGCCCCTCTTCCTTCGGTATGTGTCCCTTTCCGAGTCACCCGTTTATCCAAAGATGAGTGCGCTCGCGAAGAACCAGTTTTGGTAAGGTGCGTAGGGTCGGTATGCCGTGAAAAACATAAGTTTTACGAACATCGTTGCCAGTTGTTGCGTATGTATCTGCATACTCAACACAATCATACGAAAAAAATACAAGTGTTCTTCGAAACGGATCAGAAGATCTCAGAAGTGGTACTACCATCAGTGCCTAACGAAGCAATGTACGTGAGGGTTGCAGTTTGTGGTTAGATCTCCGGCTTTCCATGTGTCTAGCTTCGGCGGGGAACTCACTGAACATAATACATCTGAGTAAATCTGGTCACGAGGCATTGCGTAGGCCATGATTCAATCTCATTGTGGCGAAAAATATCCGGCACACCCGATGGCAACTGCGACATGTGATATGTGATTGATTGTAAACCATCTGCTTTCCCACACCATGATGCCTCGAGTCGGCTGGCTTCTGGTTTGATTTACGTATCGACGGGTTATCTGATCAATGGACGTCACGAGGTGAATAATAAATGTACGTTACTGCCAGACGTCGTGAATGACCTGCTGTCGAAGAACAGAAGATTACAAAATAATAAAAACTTAAATAAACTTTTAGGACTGGTGGAACGGCAGAGCTCTTTGGTTTGAAGCCGAGAAACAAGAAAGCGAGAGAACTAAGCAGACTTGCTGAAAGTTCAGGTCCATGGATGGACTAGTACGAAAAAGAGTTTAATAAGCGGGGGCTCCGCCAATTCCAAATATACGACAAAATTCACACCTCGTTGGTTGGTAAACAATAGCTAAAAAAAAAATAACAGGAAACGTGCAGGTAGTTTTAAGTAATGACAAAAAAAACAAGTACAAGGTGCTTGTTTTTGCTGCCATCTACTATGCTGTATGTGTCATGGCTTTCGAACGCAATTTGTACCTCCGGTGGATCCTAGACTGCAGTGACTGCTGATGCACGCTATTGTAATTCGGACAGTATGCGATCGATCACTATAAACGTGCTCGGTTATTTCCGAATATAGTAGCTATGTGCTATTACGCTTGTCCCGTCGATGTCATATATTATACGGATGTTGTAGAAAAAAAATAATGATATCTTGTAGCGGTATTATCATTTCCCAAGTCTATTCGATTTCTGTCCTCCCGCTCTGCGCCTCTTCCTGCCACTGGCCCGTTAGGTTCTTACGCTTACACCATCATGTAATGCGATCAGCAGCCTATTTGTTACGATTTGTGACTCTGCGCGTGGCGTTCCCAACAGTGGTTCGAGTGAAATGCATTCAGAGGCTGGTGCATCACATACATGTATATTATATTGGAACCATAGGGTGCGATCGTTAACGTTCATCCCCCGTATGATTTCTGTTTCGCCGCAGGCGCGTGATATTTTTGGCGGGGTACTCGGCGACATCGGCACGGGACCTCGATCCGAGGTCCGGTGCACAGACTTTCTGGGCTCACGCCTGCTTATAGGGCAAGTGTAGAACAGAAACGTTTGCACGGGGAGGAGTAATGCGGAAGGCGCGAGCGGATCGTGATACGGGCCACGCTTCGAGACTACAGCGCGCTCATTATTGTACTACGCCAGATAGCTAGTGCAGTAGCTGAACCTGCACACTGAGCGGCCACAGGGTACAGCGTCGCGCCGCAAACATGTCCCGGATCTGTTGTTCGAAGGTACTGCTCGTACATATTACAGTAAATGGAGAGTTCACAAATCCAGAACCAAATCCTTGGTTGTACTTTCTTCTCGACATCAACTTTCTTCCTTGTTTGCGACATGGAAGAATATCGACCATAGTAGCTCTTGACGTATGGGGATCAACACTTCTGGATGGGCTCAACAAGTACTCAGTGGTCTTTTCTGATTATGTTCTCATTTCATCAAACACGAGAATTAGTTTCCGGTCGCGGTGGAGGCTCAAACTTGTGACCCCAGTGACAGTACATACGTACGTCGTTGATGATGTTAAAATCGAAGCAATGGCAATGCTACTATTACATGTTGTTTTTGGAAAGAGATTTCCGTAGATGGATCATCTGCGTCGATCCGGGGACTTGCATGACTTCATTCCGCAATGACGCTGCAAACTTGAGAAATGGCGCAATCGATCCTTTACTCACTTATGGTCCATGCATTTGTAAATCAGCTTTTGATCCCGATATCATCTCACAGGGATTCGCAGAGCTTGAAATCGATCTCAACTATGGATTACTGCACACATAAAACCCAATTAAATAAACAAAACAAATAAACAGTCTCGAATGTTCGGATATACCACTTCGATCAAAAATTTTTAAAGGTTGATGTTGATGGGAGAGCAGCCAATGACAATCAGCCCATTCTATTAGGATGATATAAGAAGGAATGGATCAGCACCTCCGTTTGCGAGTCGGAAGAAAACAAAAGCTTACGAAGGTGTTTCCGTTGCAGCACACGGGCTCTTGAGTGCAAGAATTAGTATTGCCAACGCTGATGCCGGAGGAGCTGCAGCCGACGCCAATGAGACCAACGAGGTCATCGAGGGCGATTTGGAGAAGGCCAAAGAGAGTGGTTGCCTCTTCAGAATCCGACTGCATAATTCACCGTTAGCGAAACGCGTAACGATCACGGCACGAGTCAATTTTACCTCGTAAGTCGTTTGACAACACTGAATCGGCCCGGTGGAGCATTCCTGTCGGGCGATGAGCTCGCCGGGGGCTGCAGCAACGACTGCAGCGAGGGCAGCGACGGGAAGGAGGGCAGAGAAGCGGAGCTGCATATTTGTAGTGATAGAGTGGGTGGGATGGGTAGTCTGAAAGAAAACGGGATTTCTACTTTGCTGATGCTGATTAGTGGCATGATACTTTCTCTTTTATACGTCGGAAAAGTATTCACCTCTCCTAACACGTTTTCTGTGCACAGCACTTTGATCCAAGATCCCTGGTTATTTCCCATAGTTCGGAAGTGTCAATTATTCATCTCGTCACAGCGAGTTACGAAGAAAAGGCGTGCAAGATGTGCCTTTGAAACATCTGGTTTGTTGTAATACGATGTCATAAGATGACCGCCCATATTTATATTTTTAACGAGCGAAAACGCACCAGTATGAAGGGTCCCAGGACTTTTCTTGTCGACAATGTCCAGGGGAAGGAAGCACCTAAGTGATGGTCATCAGAAAGGGCAATGATCCATCAGTACCTGGGTATTGAATGAATGCAACGTACGTGAACATTGTGAATTTCTGAAAACCGATGTCACCTGTTTATTGTGCGATGTACGCTGCGGCGGCCGGTAGTGCACTAAAAGCATTGAGCCATTTCCGTTGGCACGTTTCAAGTATTCGATCATCAAAGCTTACTTGATGTTGCCCTTGAGTTTATTACGTCATGATGGGCAACTTTTCTTCCAGACCGACTTAATACCATATGCGTAAATTGTGCGGCTTTTCCACGTCAAGCCTAAGGAACTCGTCAGTCACTCAAGGCGCTTGTCGGGTGGAATAACAAAGCAACCCGGACTCTAGAGCAGGCGGAGAAGAAGAATCTCACTTTACAATCCCGCGGAATCCGGATTGACGATCGACTCGGAACTGAGGTCTATAACCCGGCGTCACGGGCCCAGCTTGGGACACACCTCCAAGTACTCTTGATTCTGAACAGTCCCGAAAAATGTAAAGCACGCGTGCATCCCGTTGCTTCAACAAATTTGATGCTATTAAGGTCTGGCATGATCGCTTGATTGGCACACGGCCGCCGGGGATATCATCGTTCGTGGCCGCTTTAGGCAGGCGCGAGGTGGGCGGCCAGTTCCCAAGACAACGTTGACACGGAGATAATCGCCACTAGTCTTCTCGCATTCTGAGGGTTAGGGTTCTTCGTAAGCAAATATAGCATGGTGTCAGCGTGCTGCGGTAGCTTGAATCTTCGGGGCCACAGCAGACATGTCTTCCACATCCTACAGCCCTCCTGCACCCCGTGACACGTACAGTAGCAGACATGGCAACAGCTCCAACGGTCATTAATCATTGTCGCCTTGCTAGGCTCCATCGCTTTACATCGACATTGGCTGAACAGTGGTGACCTATCCTCTGCGGTGGCGAGTTACTTTGCGGTTACGCTGAAATATTTTAAGTAATGGTCAAGTAGGTAATCCCTTGGTTGACCCTTTCAGTTTCATCCTTCTGCTCGCAATGAATGCGATCACGAGAACCTTCATCAACTTATGATAGAGCAATTGAAAAATTCAAGTCCACCATGTGCTTTAGTTGGCTCTCAGACTGTCCATATGGCATCCCTGCTTTCTTTGATACATCAATAGATTCCCAGCTTCTCGCCGTCATATCGAAATCTGAATTTGTCTGATACCGCGTTACTTCTACCGAGGGTTGTTGATTTGTGTATGCATCTTACATTGACTTAAGCATGCGGGCCGTCCATGGTATATAATACTACCGAGTCACCTACGGTGTTTTATCGCCGTCTGAATCGCCGGGTTATTGATTTCACACCAGATGATCGGTACCCATGCTACTTCCCGCCGGCGATTCAATTTTGTTGCTCGGCTTTTGTTTTCCATCAACATTCCCCATTAAACAGAAATACCTCTACTTCTCAGCTGAGAGGCTACTCTCCCTTTCTCAATACATGGGTTGACTCGACAGGCGATGCTGATGGACTTTTCCGGACGGACGATTTGAACAAAACAAATGAAATAGTCAAAGAGGAGTCAGTGGGATTGCGGCTCATCAATTCAATTTTTCCGTCGACGGAGTAAAATATGAATTATCCAGGGTCGTTGAGGCAACATCCTCCGAGGGGTTCGCTTCACACACCCACCAGGCGCATTGGAAATATTACGACAGTGCATAGCGCCTGATTAAAAACGGGAAAAGAGGGCGGGAGGAATTTGGTCCGCGGTCTACATCACTAGCCGCGAATTGATCTATTTCATAAACTCAATAAAATACTACATAATGCTATATTTGATGAAAGTGTTGGTAGTACACATAATATGGAAGCATTATTTTTCTATAAATAATATAAATCATATGGTGGCTATTGATCATTGGTATCTTTTATACAATTGTAACAGTATGAAAGAATGATACTTTTGTTCAAGTTCACAATACTGTTATCAGCTATCAAATATTGTAAAGAGTCATTCTATTTTTTTTTAATAATAAAATTTAAACAAATACAATATTTAATTAAGTCAATATTCAAATAACCATTAGATCAATGTAGTATTGATATTTTCATAAACTACTTCTAGCTAGACAATAATTATATATTGCTATTATATTTTTTTAAATTTAAAACTATTACTTTGAAAGCTAAAGTAAGTTTTATTTTGAGTTAAACTTAAAAACAAAAATAAAGAAACATATATATATATATATATCAGATACTATATAGCATAAGCTAATAATTTTCTATACTATCATCTATTACAAGTTTATACACTTATATATGAAACACTCCAACTACTAAGGCCCAAACATAAGAGACAAAGTAGCTTTTTTGATGTCTTTGAGAGTGTCATCTTGGGCTAGGGAACCAAGGGTTTGCTTTGCTAGTGGAGTTTTGAATACTAGACCTTGCTGCCTAGGGTTGGATATCTGGCCAGCTCAAGGACTTAAGAGGACTTCTTTGAGGGGATAGAAATCCCTTGACTTTGGAGAGAAGATCCAAGACTTCAAGATTGGGGATCCAGTTCTGTCACTCTGAGGATTTATATATGAAAGGACTATATATTGTTACGACCCTATTTTTCCTATATTTTCTACTATTTTTCCTGATTTATTACACAGACATTTGACGAACTTAGAGACGTTTTACTATTTGCTTATGTAATCGCTTACTTAATCAGGGTTATTCCCAGGGGAATCCCCTCTTATGCCAT
>JBBPKM010000841.1:0-11608 GCA_038089255.1 Austroboletus rostrupii | reverse complement strand
CTGGAAGAGGATAAAAAAATTACACTTTGGGTATGCATCTCTGGTAAGGAACCGGGCTTCTTTGCTTGTCCAGTAAACCCCATTTGCATGCCTAAACGGAACTAGGGGACCCCAGACCCCATCTTCCTCAATAATTTGTGAGTAAGCCGAGGAGTACGTCCCTGTCGCCTATCTGACGTCAGTCGATAGCGATGAAGAAGAAAGATGCACTCACCATGGTCCATTTATGTTCCAATCCGTCCACAGCGTAGCCATCACCCATCCAGTAGTCAGGGTAGCACCATTCCCACAACGCGACTGTTCGGTACGATCAGCTATAGATCGAAGGTCGTCAACGAAACATACGAATCCTATCGACGCTACAATGGTGGACTGCATAGACGTGAGTGTTGAGATCTTTAAAGGGTTCACACGTCAACTTACAGAAGAAGATGGGATCGTATGCAGCCTGTTATCACGCCATGAGTCGTCAAGTGTATCTTATTCACGATGTACTCACGTAGTCCGTCCAGCTCTTTACAGCGAGGGGTTTACATTAGCGATCGGCTAGTGCATGACACAAGATACTCACCATATGACCAACACCACCCTGCGGCAACTGTAAGTCAGTCTCCGCGCTTTCTCCTCAACAGAGCCAAACGTACGATGACTTCATGGACCGTATTGTGCACGCCTTCCAGCGAGCCAATGCTTTTGTAGTTGCCCTGTTGCCGGGATTCATTGCGAGTATTCGAGAATTCGTCGTAGCTATGTCCGGAACAGTCAGCACGGCCGGAATCGATTTCAGCGGAAATCATCACATAAAGGCAGAGTTTCCAGAATCTGGGAACGTGAATAGCATCCCAATGCTCGATCTGATACTTTCCGCATTCCTCTTAACAGCCCTAACGGTACAATGTAACGAGTAACGAAATTCAAGGGTAGAATTTGACCGACGATTGCAGATCCTTGACACTGCTTCCAGTTGGGTTGGGGACGGATTGAGTATGTCTATACGTCTTCTTCCATTTGGAAAAATAAGCGGTGACACCATCCTGAGGAAGAGTTTTGATCAACTTTCAAACGAAACGATGGTGATCGTCAACTTCGTTTACCTTCGTGTTGTCAAAGAAATCATCAGGGATATGAGGAAAAGTAAAAGACACAAAAGGATTCGGAACTGATATGGATTTCTGTCCCGTGCCCGTAATGGTCAGATGTTCAGAATAGAATAAAGAGGGGACCCCCTCTGCGTCCACTTTCGGGTCCGCCCAGTCCCAATATCTAACTGAGAATCAGGCACTTCAAATTTCTAATCTGAGCGAGTAGACTCACGGCAGCCGAAGCTGTTTTGCGGCATCGACCCAGCGCCCACCTTCTCCGGGGTAAGAATGCTCAATTTGCTGCGCAATGTTCTCTGCGTACTCTCCGATTACTTGCTGCAGAGTTTTTGTCAGGCAAACTGCGAACAAGACTTCTCTGTTACACTACCTCGAAGAGCATGACATACGGACGATGCCACAGGGCAAACGTGACCGCCGCATGGCTAGACAGAGTAGTTTAAGAGGAGTGTTCGAAGGATCCGTTCATCGTAACGTACTGGCAATAGCCTAGCGATCAAGATATTAGATTTAGTTCAGGAAGAAAGCACAGAACGCACCTCCAAACCTAGACGGGAAAGGGTCCATATCTTTCTTGTCTTTGTAGCTGAAATCGACCTGAGCCTCCTCTGGAGGACGCCTGTCACCAGCCCACCCATGATAAGGCTTGCCATGGATGCCCGCCAGTTCCATAAAAGAGGTGATCGTACGCAATGGTGGATAAACTATGCCGGGGAACGGAATCGGGGTATTCTTGATATACGCAAAAGTAAGGGCAAAGAGCGTCCACTGGTAGGGGTGGTCAGCCGCCAACTCTTGGACCGGGAGTCGATCAAAAACTTCACGAAGGCCTGTGCTGCGGCCTGTTACGGGGAAGTGGTTTTTGGGCGCATACATGGTCGTTGAAGCAGTAGGGAAATCGTGGTAGTAGTTGGGTGAGTTGAGTGGACCAGAACAAAGGTTCCAATATACTCGGAATCCTGGGCCGAGCTGCAATCGGCATTATGAAACAATCCAACTTACAAAAGAATGTGTCCCGTGCTAGGACGACAGCTGCAGGGGTGACGAAAGAGAAGCGTGGCCCGCCAGATGTACGTTGTTCACCTGAGCCATTCTGCATCATCAAGATCTAGTAGTTTGCCGTCCTCCAAGTATACACACGTATCGTGCGCTGGGGCAAACTATCGAAGAACATCCAATCCCTTCTTTTTCGGAGGTCGAGAAGTTGGAAGCAATCAAATACTTCTTTGCAGAGGAATGCGTTCAGGAACGACCGTCGTTCTGCGGGACCATCCTTTGATATAGAAGGACCGCTGAATCTGGGAAAGCATAGGAATCAATTTCTTGCCAGTCTATCAACCAATTCCGAGGCAACGAAGACAAGAAAAAACACACACTTGCGCCGGATGACTGAAACAGGCCTTCTATTAGGAGTATGTTAGATTCGTGAGCGTGAGATGGAGGACACCGTGTAGATAAAGTCGGTTCGACTGCGAGCTCCGAGATTGTCGCTCAACATCTGCTTGACAGGAATGGAATCTGTACAAGTCAGGTTAAAGACTGCTTCCTAGTCCAATCAAGGATCCTTCGTTGTGGATTCGTCCTGGAGGGAACTTCTGACATTTTGTTGAGTATTGGATGGTAGGTACGTGGTCCCAGTGGTAGTACGAGCTCTCGTCCGATGTTCTGTTCGGTTTAGTGGGTGAGCACTTGAGTGGTGCTTGTGTATCATAGAGTATGTGCCCTGGTTGGTTCACGATGAGTTGGAAATTTGGTAACTGCGCCGTGACCTTGAATTATTTGTAGTTGACCTATAATCATCCGATTCCTTGCAAAGTTCTCAGTTGATCATTGTTAAAAACCAAGTAAAAGGGCAGTAGATGCCCACTATAGTACTTTAGCTAAGTATAAGTAAATAAAATAAAATAAAATAGAGCCCACCTCAGCCACTGCCCTGGAGATAGTATTCCCTTCTTGGGTACCCAGCTCATCGACATCCAACCCGTGGGTAGTTATCCACAGGTGCTCAGATAAGGTACCATATAGACTCTAGGGCCGCTTCATTAATGTTTGACGTCGCTGACATCGCACAATTTCCATACAAACGATTCTGTCTTGAAATTCTAATCCCAGTCTCCGGGGATGAACTCCTTCACCTGAAGGTGATTGTCCCATTTGTGCTACGGTAACCTGAACTTCGTATTTTTCGGCTAGGCTGAGTTCCACTCGGATCAGTACGAGTTCCTTTGACGTGTACACACAACCATGCTGAACCCGCCGCGTGAGATTGCAAGTAAATTCAACGAGCAAGTTTGTGGCATTCTACTTAGAGGGGCTGACGGCTGCGGCCGTGACATCATTGACTGATTCAAAGTCACGAGCCATCTCTTCGCACACTTCCATTTTCCCTTTGCGTCACACAATGGCTCTCACCGGGTCCGACGTATGCAAGGTCAGCACACTCTATTTCACGTATGTCCCTGCTCAAATCGACCTTCTAGATCATGTAAGCTGGGGGTTACTTGAACTAGAATCGATGTCTGTCAAACTGAATTGCCCACAAAGTATCGCAATTTTCGTACCGCCACTCGGAGTCTTCCTCGAGCGCGGCTGCCACGCTGATTTTGTACGTGGTCGCATCCGCCCACCCCCTGTTTCTCAGCTGTTTGCTGCTCCATAGCTCATCAACATTTTTCTGACAATCCTTGGCTGGGTGTGAGTATCGGGTTTTCTTCTGATGTACATCTCCTAAAGTTCCTTTCACAAGGCCGGGTGTCATTCACGGTGAAAATATCGATATCGTGTTTCGCATCCTTCAACTGAGAACATGTCAATAGCTTTGTACATCATCCTGAAGTATTGAGTCACCGAATCGAGCAGTAATCCAGGACTGGCCTTCACTCTAGTGTTGGCGATAGACATCGCATGGTTTGGACGCATAGCTGGACAATTCTCAATTTGTACTTGTAGTATACGATGTCATCATAGTCGTCTGTCATAGCAAATTTGAAGGATGTATCAAATGAATAAGAAGTTTGTGAATTCGATTCTTGCTTTCCAAGGTACATATGAAAGCTGTCTAGTGGTGGATAGATCAAGTAGATTACATCGCTACTGCAACCAATGTGTTTGTTGACGTCTATGATCGATGTCTAAGTATGCTCGAGCCCGGCGAGAGGGGTTCTGATCTTTTTTTTTGATTGTGCGAAAAGCATATTTAGGACGATGTAGATCAGGGCACAAGCATACGACCCTGCATCAAGTTCGAATGAATTGATTTTGCCTTTTCGCTAACTTCCTGACCAATATGAATTCCCTTTGTCCATTTACGTGGGGGCGGGTTCAAGAGTAATAGTTGAGAGTAACAGAAACGTACGATTGCCACTCGGCCCTGATCCTACACGACCGCCTTACTCGCCCTCGACGATAAAATAATTCACGCCCACCAACTTCAATCCATACCTCTCCGCAAACCTTGCTGCATTCCAGTGTGCCCGATCTTTGGGCCCATTCCTATACTCTTCCGCATCACTAGACAAATACATTTCCATACTCGGCTCCTGATAGAGCAACAGCACTTTTTAATGAACGTACTGATCAACACGCGTGCTTATCTCCAGTCTCGACGACGTACCATAACGATGAGGCCCCGTACCTCGAGGAGGCGCAGGCGGTCGATACGGCGTCGTTGGCGCCCTCGTCACGCGTGCCGCCAAATCGCCAGTATCCAACCCTGTCAACGCAGGCGCCTTGAGACCCGTCACCTACACCGTGGCATTGTCAACCCTATCTTCAGACTCCCACGCCAACGCACCAGCCAGTGTCGCCATTGTCCCAACTTGGGGTCGCTCCGTGACGGGGCATCCGGATCCGTCATGACGAGCGTGTATCCCACGTCCGTCGCTGCAGCAAACGATTGCATTGGTGTAAAGGACACGGCAGGTTCGTCAGCTGTGTCTATTGTTGTGACCGTATTGCCTAGCACGGCTTCCTTGCCCGTGGGCCACTTTACGACGACGAGTGCCTCGGGGGAAAAGGGGGGTTTGTCAGGGATCACGTCAGGGATGATGCCCGCCTCACGAGCGGCAGCCGCCACCGCGCCAAGAGGATCAAGAAGAGGCATACTATTAGTGTGCCGGTGTCTGTTGATCCTTGAGTGCAGACGGGTGTGGGTGGTCACCGGTCAAGTTGCGAGTCTTTGACTTAGTTTGCCTTTTATAAACACAGGGGAATTACAATGACGACAATGGCGATTTCCAGACAATCGTTACATAGGAGTTCCCAAACCAGTTGATACTGCGGTTTTGATGTGCTAACTGGGAGGTACATCATTCCCGCTAATCTGTACAGTGTGCTAATACATCACAATCGTGTATCATGAATGTCATTTGGACCCCATGCGATATATTACTAGACAAAAAATATGGTAGCACACTGATACAACGACCGAAATAGTCTGACAAATGGAGTCGACACTTATGTAAGAACTTATTTCGCCTAGGAAATATTATTATAAGTTAACGAAATATACTTAATAAGAATTAAATAAGAATCTCAATAATATTTTTGAACATAGCAAGAAAATAAATAGCGCCGCTCACAGGTTGTCTGAACCTGTTCTGACTCTCTCTGACTGGAGGTCAGAGGAGGTCAAGACCCTGTCAGAAAAACAACGGTTCAGTAGAAAATTTCCACATTATATTTAAATACCGACGACTCCATTTAAAATTTCAACGTCCGCGTACGCGCACAACACCACAGCCACTTCCACATTTGGGTACCGCCGTGTGGCGCGGCTCGCGCAATCCCGTACCACAGCATATATTATGCAGGCTGACCCAGACATAAAATGCAGGAGCACACGAAGAAGTATATCTAGTGCATATTTCTTATTTCTTACCGACACAAACATAGAAAATACAGGATGTTCAACATTCCAATCTAAAGTCTTCCTGATGGCAAATTTCAATCGAAGAAAAATCTCGCGACTTGGGTCAAAAACCAAGGTTAACCTTTTTATACTCCAGAGACATCCGTCGTCTCCGTCGTTACTGCAACGCTTTTGACTTTTCCATTTTCCTCTGACTTTTCCTCCGACTCCCTTGTGGCACTATTGTCATCAAGTTCCTGTTGGTCCATCCTGAGCGTCCGGCAAAAGCAGAGCACGGAGAAAATTTCGAGCAACACGATTCCTAAAAGGAAAAAGAACGCAGCCGCACGTCCGTTGTATCCTAGTGGGCCACTCTCCTCAGCCTCGACGGACGTTTCGATAGAGGTGAATGCCGCAAGTCCGACAGCCGATCCAAACTGGAGAGCCCCATTGAATATGGCGCCAACCGTGCCTGCCATGGATGCCGGCGCGGCCTGGAAAATGGCGATGCTTTCGAAAACATTGAACGTCAGATACGACATATGTAATAACCGAGAGCACGACCTGCTTACTTTGTATGGCTGTATACCAACATTGTACCAGCGCTACCCAAAGTCAAAGCAGGAAAGATAAATGGCCAGTAATTCTCTGGCTGGCTTCCGCCTATGATTATCAGGATAGTGGCCACCGCTTCCAGAAACAACCCAGTTAAAATAATCCATTTCGGGTAGAATACACTGGACAGCGGTCCCGTGAAACTCATCGCCAAGGCAGCCACACCGATCGGGAACCTTGAAAAAATAATAATCAGAAACGTGTTCTGTCTGCTCAACGAATGCTCACATATGTATTGCGGTCGAGACTACCGTCCATTGAAAGACAACCTGCCAATAGGTCGTGAACACCATAAAGACCGCACACCACCAAAAGTACGGCAACAGCGCTGATCCAAAGAGAACAGAGAAATTTGTATAAAACCACGTGCGAGGAGGTCTAGTTCATCAATTCATGACTCCCTGAACATTAGGTAGAGGCGTGCTCGTTACGTACATTGCCGCCCTTTCGACAGGAGCTCTGGTCTCCCAATAAAAAAACCCGATGATGAGTAAAATCGAAATAATCAGTGGGATGAGGACCCCTGCAGTGGCCCAACCATCCGCTGATCCAGATGTCACCGCGAATATGAAAAGAATGAGCGCTACTGGCGAGCTGTTTTAATACTAACCCGATCGGTAATAATAGAGTATGGCCCACCTGTCAGGATTGAAATTCCGATCAGATCGAGGCTTTTCCATTTTTTGCCACTCGTCTCGGTCCTCTTTTTGGACTTTGCGACTTCAGGAGGTATTATGAACGCACAACAGACCGCTATTGGAATGGAGACGATCGCGACAAACCAAAATACCCAGTGGTAAGAGGTATATTCCACCAGGATCGCTCCGATGAAGAGCCCGAGAACTGCGTGCACGATATAGCTGCTTGCAAGTCAAAAACGCTGACGAGTACGTACCATTTCCAATTGCTCCACATCCTCCAAACACACCAATTGCACGAGCCTGCTCCAGAGGTTCCGGGAAAACGAGCACCAAGAGAGTGAGAGCGGAAGGTATTGTCATTGCAGCCGCTAGGAAGTTTGTCAGCACATTCGACGATATCATCATGTGTACTCACCAACTCCCATGAGTGCTCTGAATATGATCATCGTAATCTTGCTATCTATGAAGCCAGCGCCAGTAGAAATAATACCCAAGGAAGCCAGGCCGGCGATAAATGCCTTTTCTAAACCTCGTTTGAGCGAGCTAGCCAGAGAATCAGTGCTATACTCACTGGGATTGTAGATGTCGCTTATACGTCCACTCTTTGTATGTGTTAGATCACATATGACAGCAGTAAGAAGAAAAAAGAAACATACGATCAAAAGGAAAGAAGCAAACGTGAGCTGAAATCCGCTGATAATCCAAGCAGATTGGCTCTGTGGAATCCCCATCGAGGCCTCGAGAGCAGGTATTGCGGGGAAAAGTGCCGAATTGTTGAATGCGTCCAAAAATTGAGCGAAACAAAACATCAGGAGCAAAAACATTTTGCGAGTCCACGAAAGTCGCTTCGAAAGCCCATTAGAAGATGTCTCTGCAGACGATGCGGAAGTGGGAGGTAGCATCGTGATGAAGACAATGGAAAGAATACAGTCGCAACGCCTGCACGAGGGGAAGGACGTGCGTTTCTGCAAGCTAGCTCCATCAGTGTCCATCTTTATAAGCACTGCGCAATATTTTTCTCTGCACATACTCGGGATTCATGAATCATGACAGGAACATCGCCGCACATGAGTAATTTAATGTTTGCATAAGTGTGCATGCGTTGATAATAAGATCTTGAGAACTCGTTGCCAGGCGGCATAGACATAATCCAAGGGAGATCGACGGCCGGAATCCGGCAGCCAGTCGACGTCATGGAGGAGACGAGGTTGACCGCGTGTCGAAACTACGAACAGTAGGTGCTCCAAAGACGACCGGCGCACTGCAGACAACCTATATTTACATCTGATTCCCGTGCACATTTTTCCACGCACGGATGCAAAAACAGACCGCCCCGCTAGATATGAAGTTCACAATGTTGTTCTTGAGCACAAAAAAAGAACGATACTGAACCTGAAGTTTGGTCCCCGACGACTCGACAACAAGGGGGGGTTTTTAATTGAAAAAAAAAAACAATTTGGATCCGAAGCCGCAGTAACTTGACCTCTGATGTCCGTGAGGATGGAAGACGTCGGGTGTAAACCGCATGCTCCTTCCTCGGAAACCAAATTTTGATGTCTGGCGGACTCGTGTTTGCCTCCAGACTCAAGCACCACCATTCGACGAAAAGACAATCCAATCGGTGGGCCCGGGGCTGTACGACATGGTGGATAAAGTTGAGTTCAGGTTCAGCAACGCTATTGTATCGCTGCACTCAGCGCACAATACGAATCACTCCGACTGGACTCCCAAGACACTGTTTTCCGGATGTGACCAATCAGTCTCGACAGATGGAAAAATACGTGCGTGTCTTACCTTTGGATCAACCGTCTAGCAGCAACTGTTCGTAGCACCTGCCCAGCACCAGAGCCTTGATCATCGACACTTCATGACTTATGCCGCGGTCCCGAGTGCCTTTTGTGCATGTTATGATCATCAAGTGCGTTGCATTTGCTTCGTTCAACAGTTCCTGATCGAGGAGAGTCGTTTTTGAGCTAGCATTCAACGCTATGATATCGCATGTTAGTTACTTTCAAGTTGGTAACGTTCAAGCTCCGCATTGCATCCGCCTGTTGGGCGAAGGAACTTGTCAAATCATAATACCGCCACTGATTCCGACCCATCCAGGCCAGTCTAGCACGCTTATCGAGGTCTCGAATCAGACAGAAGCTGTCTGCACTGGTTCCGCAAACCCTGACGACCCATCAGTCGTGCATCTCAATATATTAGGTGTAGCGTACACGCTACGGGCGTGCTCTTCGTTAGGAGGACCACACACTCATTCCTGCCACTGGTAAGCCAGTTTTTTGATGGAGAACACTCTGCACGTTTTGAAGAAGAAAAGAGAAAAGGGTTATATTTAAGTACCACATTAGACCGTCATCCGCAGTCTCTCTCGGAGTCTTCTGCAAGTGAATTCCCTCGGCGCATCGTCACGTAATCGGTCGAAAAGCGGACCAATTCACCGATGCTTCCTCACAACGGGAACTTCTAAATAACGATCAGTCTGTCTGACGTATTCAAACAGTGCATCCCATAAGGTGCGTATCGTGGAAACTGGCCAGCTTGCACACGCAGGGCGACGTCGTGCTTCTGCCGAGCACAGAAGCAGCTTTTTTGATGAAAACATGCGTCGTCGAGAATCGAGATCCTTTTTTTTTACCCCCCGAACCAGGCCGGGGCTCGTTCCGATGGCTTCCTTTCTCAATTGGTGTTCCTTCGTCATTCGTCATATTAAATCGTAAGCATGCCGTCGGGAAGAAAACGCCGCCGCCGAGACTCGCTGGATTATCGCCATTAGACACCTAAATGAAATAAAGGAAGGCAAGGTCCGGTCCACCCTCCTACAAGGAGGCCGAAAGACACGACAAGTTTAGATGGCGACACGCATGGTAGGCTTCTTCATAAAATAAAATAAAGATGTGGCGTTATTCATCGATACGAATATTCTCACTTTTTTGGCATAACGTTACTGCTGCGCCACTCATATCTAGATGGGATGTGCGACTCTCCGCGGGCCATGTCAAGAAGCGTGCAAAAAAAATTGAGATAAGCTATGCGGGAACTGGGTGGAGCTGGAGCTAGATCTCTACCGCTCGTTATTGAGCACATTCATGGTCGCTCCTTTGTGGCGATGTTCACGATCATAAGCTTCCAGGATGGCAGAACACATGTGACAGATGAAGTTGGCTGGTTTGCGTCGGAAAAAATATCGTGACAATGTCAATGCAGATGATCATCCTCTAAATTCAAGTTGGTCCGAGGTCATGTGGTGTCAGAAGGGTTGATTGCTTTTCAACCAATGTCTCCATTTGACAAAAAGGCAAATCGGCCGGTCTCAGGTGTGATTGGGTTTCACCTAAACAACATCGGCTAGAGACAGATAGCTCGCACTTTATTTGAGTTCAAATTGGTTGCATCTTTGGGCCGTCTCGCTCACAACCCGTACTTTCCGATAACCCGTGGAGAACATCCTTTGTTCGTGCTGCTGATGACATGTACAAGGTATTTCCATTGGCATCCAGAATCTACAGCCACGCGTACTGTACCTATGTGCGGGTATCATGTACGGTAATAGACTAAATGACCTACGATATAGAGTGGACAAAACTGAGACAGGGGATATGCATGTAAGGTATGAGCCGATATTCCAGGACGAGTTTCCAGACAAAACGATGAACAGGCGACAAAAAAGGACGCAAGCAGCGCGGAATACAGTATAAGGTATAACAACAGCCATGAGACCCATAGAATAACAACATTCAAAAAAATCACATTCCGTTGCACGACGAGCTTGGCGCCCGGCTCACCTTGGACACTCTCCTCTTGCTTCTTCCACGACGGCCTTGGCCCACCTCAATACAACAGTTTCGAGCATCACTTCCCACCCGTCGTCCTTTCTTGCGACGAGACGGGGGTCAAAATTGAGGCTAGGTTCAGCGGTCGGAGAACGAACTTTGCCCAATGATGGTGACGATGTTAATTCTGGGGTGTGACCAGAGCTAGGGCGCGCAGGAGATGCACCGCGCGAGTGGGTACCAGCAGGGGAAGCATTACGAGGGGTGTAGTCCGGTCGACCGGCTGCAGACGGGAATGCGAGAGGAAGAAGATAACGAAGCTTGAGAGCGCTGAGCAACATGAACGATCAAGAGTCTGAATTTTTTTAAGAAAAAGCCCCGGAAACCTACCCAGCCCATAGCCGCAGATTATCAATCCTTCGAAACGTCCAGCCTATTTTCGCTCTCTGATCACCATCTGCACCATCCGTAGATTGTTCCAGCGAGGCGATATCGTGAATCGAGTCCAGACTGATGAAACCCCATGGCTTGCGGGACCGACGCACGCCAGTATTGTAAGCCACACAAAGACATTGACCTGATGCGAGGGCGCCCATAAATGCAGATTTGTCATCCGGCGAGGGAACT
>JBBPKM010000840.1:0-11610 GCA_038089255.1 Austroboletus rostrupii | reverse complement strand
GATAGTGTGATCAGGTTGTGATCCTGATCCAGGGATAGGAGGAGGCTGGATGGCTTATAGAGAGCAACTGATAGGAGATATCCAGGGATGACCTGGGAATGGCTCAGGAGAGCTCAGGAGAGGCCTGGAGGATGCCAGGGGCATACAGGGGCGGAGGGATCTCTGGTAGGATGAGCAGGAGTTGGCTGATCTAGGAAAAAGTGTAATGGGGCTACCAAGATAGGGACAAGTTGTAACACCGACCACATGTGAAAATTTATTGTCGCTTGGTCGTATTGATAAAATCAGTGGTCGTTCAGTTTGCAATCGGGGATCAATTATGATCTACCATCAAAATGGTCAACAGATGGCATCAGGTCATTTAAAACACAATATGTATTATCTAAATGTCTGAGCCCTCTTGTCCGAGACAGCGCATGCTGTAAAACTTATATACTCCTACACTTGGGAGCAATGGCACCACCGTCTCAGGCATATTGCTATTAGTGGATTAACAAAACTACACAATAAAAATCTAGTCAATGGATTTTCTATTTGAGAAAGTCCCAAAGATTTTGAATGCGAAGCATGCATTCAGGCATGCCAGACATGCCACCCTTTCCCTACTGGGGAAACTTGCCCAGACAGAGTGCCTAGTAAGCTTACTTACTCAGATCTTTGGGGTCCAGCCTGGACACTCTTTCTATAAGGGCACAGATACTTTATTTCATTTATTGATGATGCTTCCCATTATGTAGTGCTCCACTTTCTCAAAAGTAAAAGTGAAGCTGTCACGGCAATCAAACAATATTTTGCTTCTATTGAATGCCAAGACAATAAATTACCTAAGGCATTCTGGGCCGATAATGACTGTGAATATGTGAACACTGAGTTAATTACTTGGTGTCGAGACAAAGGAATAGAATTCCAAACCACCACACCACATACATCAAAACAGAATGGTATTATGGAGTGTTGGAATCACACAGTAATAGAGCTTACTCGTGCAATGTTAATTGTGCATCAGTTGCCTCATGAACTGTGGCTGGAGGCTATGCACCATGCAATCTATATCAGGAATCACACTTTTATGCAATCTGTTCCTGATATAACACCATATCAGAAATGGTCTGGTGAACATCTGGACATTTTTAAACTCAGAGAATTTGGTTATGATGTCTGGGTCCTCAATAAAGAAATGAATCGTTCTAAGCTAGGTCCTCAAGCTAGGCGATTTATCTTTGTGGGGTACATTGATGGCCCGAAGGCAATCAGATATTATGATCATGTTAAGTGAACTTTTAAAGTTTCACATAACTTTTGATTCCTGCTCCCTGCTTCCCAAACAGGTCCTCCTCCACTAGGATGCCAGTTTGAGGGGGAGAGAGAAGAATGAGCAACCAATTTTACAGCAGACCAGCATCCTGATTCTAGTTGGCTGGACATTGGAAATAAGAAAAGAAAATTCTGTGAGATAGAATCTACTATATTACAAAATCCACAGCCAACCACAGACAATCAACCTCCAGACATTGAGTCCAAATCACTTTTTAATCTGGTACAGTCATCCACCGGCACTTGAGACACCTTATTTTCAATGTCCACCATGCCACTACAATGTAGAAAAAAGTAGATCAAATGTTGTAGGGACCTAGATACATACTAAATATACCTCTGTAGAAAAAAATAATGGGAATCAAATCAACTTTGAATCAACAGTGAGATCCAAAACATTTGTATTTTTATCAGCGGAGTTCACCACTTGAGACACGTCCAGATATGGTATAACTTACTATATGTGTCTAACTAGCTGAACAATCTAACCAATCATCTCTGTTCTCACCTTGTTATCCTCATGTGCATTGTCCTCATCCACCCTGCATTCATCTGCTTCACCTGTGATTTGGTCACCCACAACGAGGTATTTGCTTTCACGCTTTGAACTTTTGCTAGGTTTTGGAACCACGGCTTCCAACTTTGACAACTTCACCCTCCTTTAAGACGTCTTCTAAAAGTATTATGATTAAGTATGGCTCTTTTTCCTCTTTTTTTCATTTTAGCATTAACTTGACAGCAAATTTCATGCTTGCTGTGCCACTCTTTCTTAGGTTTCTTTAGGTCCTCCATATGTAGACTAATACCAAGAGTCACTACCTCTTCATATTCTTGTCCTTATTGCCTTTGCTTTTCATCTTTAGACTTTGGTCAACCAATTATGTTAGTATATTATATTCATATATGTAAATACAGTCATACTATATATAGACATATCATAGTTAGGGCTTCGCTTAGGCATAGATGTACCTTTCCTTTTTTAGATTATCTAAGGTTTGTCTCAAGTGCCGGTGGATGATTGTAAGTAAGGGAGATAATAAAACAGACGAGGACCCAGATGCCAAGTTTGACCTGTTATCAGCTGAACGTGTATATCTTATGTTTAATAAGACTGATTTAGATGGAAAAGATCCGAGATCACTCCAGGAGGCCAAATCCTTACCTGATTGGCCAGAATGGGAAAAGGTGGTATGGACAGAGCTTGATATGCTGGAAAAAATGGGCACTTGGGAGCTAGTTGATGCATCCAAGGACTGCAAACCAATATCGAACAAATGGGTATTTGTATGAAAATATGACAAAGAGGGAAAACTACAAAAATACAAAGCTCATCTAGTCACCAGGGGATTTACACAAATTCCTGGAATGGACTACAATGAGACATTTTCACCCATTGTCCGACTCGAGACAATTCGGGTGATACTAGTATTAGCAGTGAATGAAGACCTTGAAATCCAACAAATGTGTTATGCTTTGACCAGGTAGGTAGGAGTGTAGCCCTTGTGGAGCAAGAACCAAGTACTGGATACCCTTAGGATTGAGGGTTCGTGGTAATTCAAGATAGTGTCCACTCAACAGTAGGATGGAGACTGGTTGACTAGAAGACTAGGTGAAAGAGAGTGCCTAGGAGCTAGCACAAAGAGGAGATGTATTCGAGAGAATACAAGGGAGAACTAAGCTAAAGTATAGGGAACCTGTTGAGGGGTTTATATACGTAGGGAAGGAATTAAAGGCAGGCTCATATAGTACAAAAGAAGAAGTGAAGAGTAAGCATATATGCATAATGCTGACTGAGGTATCAGTCAGCGGGAAGTAATGAGTCAGAAGAGATGAGTAATTGTGAAGGAGCCAGAGTACTGATACAATAGTCATGAGAATATACGAGTGACTATTGTGAAAAGAAATATAAGTCCAGATATAGACATGTAAAGAGAAATAGGTACTAAGGAAGAAATCGTAACATTACCCCCTTAGTATGTTCAAAGCCACAGCGAAGAACCTAGATGTCCAAATATCCCCCACAAGGGGACCCCATGATGTTGGCATAGGCTACATTGTCTAACCCATCATCTGAGGGTTCTGAAGAAGGGATTCGGGGAGGAGAAGGGTACTATGGATGACATATGTGATAGGGGTGTATACAAGAAGCACCCTGTATACTGAAACAAAACCTGGCAGGAGAGATAGGGATGCCAAAGGTAATGGTGGCATGGTGAGACGAGGTCAAGACTGAGGAATGATAGGAAGATGAGGACGAGAATGGTGGTGAAGGTTTTGGTGTTGGGCATCTGAGAGAACAGCAGTTAGCATAATGGCTGGGAGCCCAACAAAGACATTGAGAGCACTGATAAAAACAACAATCGACTTGCACATGATTAAGTTGATGACATTGGAAGCACATTTTATGATATCTTGGGTGGTTGGCAGGGAGTGGGTCAAAACTGTCATTCCTGGACCACCATGCTTCTGTATGTTGGATGAGTTGTTCTTCTAGTGAATAGAGTGCAGAGGACAAGGCTGAAGAGGTAGATGGAGGTGGAGTAGATAGTCTGTCTGCTAGCAGTGTCTTCGTTGCAAGATTCTTGCAATACCAATCTACATCCATAGAGAACTCTGTCATATTTAACTCATGCATGGCAGTGATGATATCTCTCTGAAGGAATGTGGATTAGTCATTGCCCATAGAGGGCAGTCTGAGCATCTTGTAAGAGAATGTTCCTCATGGTTTCTAGGAATCCACATTGGAGATATAAGCAGTACAGTGTATGAGCGGCAGAATCGGGGTCAAGGTGTGTGTCAATGGCTGTAGCAAAGTAAGAGTCTGTGAGAATTTGTTTATATGTGACTGAGCAGATGGAGTTGATGATGGGTTCTTTAAAACGATGAGCAAGGCATGGGGTATCTATGTTGATAATAGCTGTAGGACCTGGGTTTAGGGCAGCGGCAGTGGCTTCGATAGTGGTAAGAGTGACAAGGGGGGTGATAGGATGAGTGGGTGAAGGGGAAGTTACTGTAGAAGTCGGTAGGAAGGAAACAGAAGAAATAGAACAGTGTTGCCAATGGGCAAAGATATTTGTTTGGTGTTGCAAGTGAGAGATCAAGTGCATTGAGAGGGAAAGATGGAGAGATGGAGCTTTTTGTACACTTTTAGAGTGGACTTTGCATTTTTGAGATTCTGTTCTGGAACCCATGAGTCTTTTTCGGCTGAATACCCTTTTCATTGGATCAGATAGGAGTGGGTATGCGGGGTTCTGTGATGTTGTATGATTTTCTCAATTTTGTATTCTTTTTCTCTTGCTATAAGATCAGGAGGTGATGCTGGGAAGTTCTTGCCATAGATGGCATTCTTGGTGTATTTCGTGAGAAGGGAAGCATGGAAGATATTATGTATTCTTCATGTGGCCAAGAGTTAGAGAAAAGGGTCCTTCGCATTTTGGAGCAAACTTCGGGTTGGAGATAAGATGTTTGAGGTTCCTGGCTTCTAACCAAACCTTGTCTCCTTTGGCGAATGGCATAAAGCCTCGTCATGTCCACATGGCCATAGTTTGCCAGGCTAGCTTGTGTGCTGCGAGAGCTTCTTCTCTTGTGGCGATAAGCATCTTTAAGCAGTTTTCTACAGCTGGAAGTTCAGAGGGACGAGTGGCTGAAGGAAGAGCAATTGGATCATAACCTATTGCTAAGTAGAAAGGTGATTTCCCTGTGACAGAGTGAGGGCGATGATTGTGAATGAATTTTGCTATGGTGATATAATTGGTCCAAGTTCCAGGAGTATTTCGGCAGATGATGTAAAGGTAAGTCTCAATTTCCTGGTTTACGTGTTCAGTTTCTCCATCAGTTTGAGGATGGTAGGCAAACAATAGGGCCAAGTTGTAGTTTAAAAGTCTCCCAAGTTCCTTGGTGAAGGCAAAGGCAAACTGTGGTCTGTGATCAGAGATTATTTTGTTATAAAGACCAAAATGTTTGTATACAGAATGAAAGAAAAGGGTAGTGATTCCTTCCACAGTGACTGTTTTCTTGGTGGGATAGAGAATTACCCCCTTAGTAAGCCCATGGTTGACCATGACCAAAAGGGAGTCAAAACCATTGGAGACAGGAAGATCAGTGATAAGGTCGCAGAAGACTTGTTGAAAGGGGCGAGTGCAAGAGGAGGTGATGGGTGTTAAAGGAAGAATAGTAGGATGGGTATTAGACTTGTTTTGTTGACAAGTTGCATAGCCCGTGACATACGAGCGGATAAAGAAAGCAAGGCCAGGCCACCAGAACTTGGCAGCAACAAGTTGACGAGTTTTTAAGTATCCAGGATGTCCTGCGGTGGCATGGTCATGGCAGTGAGCGACAATAGAACGATGGAGGGTAGGGTCAGTGGGGACATAGATGCAGTCACGGTAAAGAAGTATACCATCGTGGTATTTCCAATCAGAGAGGCAGGCGCTAAAACACTCTAACTGCTAAGGCCCAAATGTAGGACCAGAACAGTGTCTGTATGTCTTTAGAGTGTCACCTTGAGCTATGGCACCAAGGGTTTGGAATGTAGACTTTAAGAGGCGAGTCTTGGGACTCCTGCCTTGCTAGCTGGGACTGGCTACTCCTTACTAGGTCAAAAACTTGGCAACTTCTAGTCTTGCTCCAGGTAACTTATTAGGAGAAAGCTTTGGAGGGAAGATCCAGGACTTCAAGACTGGGGATCCAGTCCTGTCACCCTGGGGATTTATATATGAAAGGACTATGTACACATATATACATAGGATCTAAGATATACTGTACAATAACTACATAATCGTTCATTATCGTCCAATAAGAATATTCTAAGAATCTAAAGAATAGATATAAATTATAAATGTCATAAGAAGCATACCATGCTGTCAAAGCATGTTGTCATGACAAATAAGAAGCATCCTAGTGCATGAGGCTAGCATGCACATCTAATAGATAGGTCATAGCTTTCAAGGCTGTGGTCATGAGGGAACCACATTCCAGTGTGGCAGATCTTGAGATAAATAAAATCTAAAGATAAATATCAAATGAGACCCTTGATCCATGCTGCTGCTGCATGTCTTCATGTATAGCCTTGCAATGGAAGGGATTCCCATGCTTCTGGAATAAATACCATGAAGCACCTGCATGGTGTGGCAGCATGCTACAACCATGCGGCATAGATAGAAGTGAGTCCATGTGACTCATAAAGAGGGGCGAGTCCTTGTGACTCATAGATAGAGACCCTGAGTCAGGGAACAAGTTTCCAGATCATATTGTGACTCCAGAGAATAGATAGGACATGAGGCATGCACAGCCATGCCATGAGGAATTGGTCAGGCAAGCCTAGACCCTTTAGAGAACAGCCATTCTGTGACTGATGTGACTTGCATAAATAGGGTTCAGGACTTGTCCCTAATCATGTGACCATCCAGTGATCCTTGATTAGATAAACAGGGGAGATAAGATAAGATCATTAGATAAAAGATTAGATATATGCTGACATAAGTGCCCTTGATAAGATAAGATTAGATGAGATCTTATGACTAGGCAAGACAAGTCTAAAAATGGAAAAATAAGGCCATCAAGGCCACTTCTTATGTTGACATATAAATATAGCCATGAAGGCTACTTTTCTCATACCATAACAGGCGTGAAGTGTAGCAGGAAGGTCCTTATCGATGTACTGGAGAGATTGTAGGACAAGAGGGTTGGAAGAGGAGGTGGAGGAAATCTTTTTGTAAAGAGTGATGTCAATGAGGTTGATAAAGAGTGAAGAGAGGAGCAGGGTAACAGCATCATTGTCTGAGAAGTCATCCAGACATTGATCTGGGTAATGAGATAGAGCATCAGAACCTGCAAGTAGTGCACCAGGTACATGGATCATTTTGAGATCATGATCTGTGATGTTGAGAAGCCAGTGTGCTTGGCAACAATTATGTTTCTGAGGTTGTTTAAAATATGTGAGATTCTTATGATCCATGAAGACTTGGACAGAAAATGTGGAATCAAAGAGATAATGTTGCCAGGCTTGAAGAGCATGGATGATGGCAAGGAGTTTCCAATCATAAATATCATAGTTTCATTTGGTTGCAGAGGAGGTCTGGGAGAGGTAGGAACAAGGGTGCCAGTTATCATTCTCATCTGTTTGGAGTAATATGCCTTCTGTAGCATACTTAGATGCATTGGTGGCAATGGCAAATGGTCTGGAGGAGTCAAGGAGTCGAAGAACAGGTTGGGATACAAAGATTTCCTTGAGGCAAAGAAAAGCACTATTGCAGGCATTACTTCAGGACCAGGGGTGATCTTTTTTGGTAAGATCAAGAAGAGGTTGAGCGATATCAGAATAGCTGTTTACAAAACGGCAATAGAAGTTAGTGAAGCCTAAAAAGGATCTTACTTCTATGGGCTTTGTCAGGGTTGGCCAAGATGCAATTCCTTCAAGTTTAACTGGATCTATAGTGAGAGATCTGGGTTTTGCTATTATTCCTAAATATTCAACTTGTTCTGAGTTGAACAAGCATTTCTGAAGACGAAAATGTAGGTTGAGTTCCCTCATTCACTGGAGAACTCGTCAAGTGGTTGTGTCATGGGTAGCTTGGTCTGGAGAAAAGATAAGAATATCATCCATATAGATGACAATTCGGCCTTCAGCGATAAGGTCACAGAACTTCTTGTTTATAAAGCATTGGAAAGTGGCCAGCACATTCTTGGGACCAAACAGCATGACCACAGGTTCAAATAGTCTGTGATGGGTGATAAAGGCAGCCTTCCACTGATGTCCTTCATTGATGTGAATATTGTTATAGCCCTAGCAAACATCAAATTTCGTGAATATTTTGACATCTTTTAGTTTGTCAAGGAGGTCAGAAATAAGAGGGAGCAGGTAAGCATCACAGATTGTATGGTCATTAAGATATCAATAGTCTTGTACTGGGTGAAGTTTTCCATCCTTTTTTTTGATGAAGAAAAATGGTGCTGCCTAAGGAGAAGTAGAAGGGTGAATATTTCCAGATTTGAGGTTCTCATCAAGGAATTTGTCTTGGGCTTCCCTCTCATCAACCATAAGGGGATATAGTTTCCTAATCTTTGGTACAAAAGACTCAGCCAAGTTTATTTCATGATCACAGTCTCAAGAGGGCAGAAGAGAAGTATCTTTATCTGAGAAAATGTCAGTAAAATCCTTGTATTGTTCTGGCAAGGAAATTCTTTGTTTTTTGGCATGGATTGCCAAATCAGTGGAAGTGGTTAATGCTGCACAGGTGAGAGCTGGATTCGGAAAGAATCTTCCATTGGCTAGAACTGTTCTCAAAAGGGTTCAGAGAGGTTTGAAATGTGCCATGTCATGAGCCAGGGTGATGTTAGCACAAAGTACATCATTTTCAGTCCTGTCGAGGTAACCAAAGAGATGTTCGTTGACAAGGGCATCAACATGGAGATGTCGTGGTGGAGGAGTAGAGTAATCGGGCTGTCGGAGGTTATAAAGCCCTTGTCGCTGTTGTTTTTCTTGTTCATGGGTAGTGACTAACTTGACAGATTGATCAGAGGTAGCTGGAACATCCAAAGTTTTCTTCCCCCAGTTGATGGTTGGATTTATGGCAGTAAGCCAAGAGAAGCTGAGGATGGCCATTTCTTTGCCACAGTTCATAAGGTAGAACTTGACTCTTCGTACATATCCATTGACATTTACAAAGAGGCTGGTTTTGAACTTTATTAATCCATTTTTGTTGGTAGAGGTGTCAATGTTTCTGATTGTGACTGGTTGTGGGAGTCGGATTTGGGGGAGGTTGTGTTTTCGGGCAAAGGCCCAATCTATGCAAGATATTTGCACTCCAGAGTCAACAAGTGCAGAGGTTGCAATGGCTTTGATCATGTCAGTCAGTACCAGTAGCTGAATAGGAATATGCATTGACTTTGTAGCTACTGGTACAGAGTTACACAAGAATTTGAGAGAAGGAGAAATGTGCATTGCAGGCATTTCTCTGTTTAAAAATCCAGTCTAATCTTTCCAATTGTTTTGTTGTCCTGGAGTTCTTGAATGAGAGTTGTTGGTTCTTCCACCTTTTTTACATCTTTTGGTGGTGCTTGAGGACATCTAAATTTATTTGGGCATTGGCATGCCATGTGTCCATTTCTTCGGCAGGCCAAGCAAAGTTCTTCTCTGATACAACATTCTCTTTCCTCCAGGGTAAGTTTCTTGAGGTGGATGACATCTACATCCATGGCATTTGGATCCTGAGTTGGTTGGGGTCGAGGAGTGAAAGTCAGGGAATAAGTAGTATTGCTGTGTTTGTGTTGGGCAGCAATCTCAATAGCTCTTTCCTCAATGCTGGCGAAATGAGCAGCTTTGGCATATCACTCCATGATTTTATCAGGGACTTTCTCCATTGTGTGGATACGGTGCATGAGAGAAACGGGGATGCCAGAGGTGAAATAGTTGATCAGGACTTGATTATCACTGATCCTAGTAATAGCCACTTTATTCTAGAAGGTGGCAATGTACTTTTGTAGGGCAGAGTTATATCTGCCTGAGTGATTTTTGTAGATTTATTCTTTGGTAAGCCGGGCTAGAGACTTGCCTTTGATGTCAGTGTTTTTCAAATGCTGTCTTAAAGTTTTTTTCGAAGTCCACCCATGCTCCAAGAGTGAAAGTTACACCTGTTAGTTTGGCCTCCCTAAATGTATCTGCCCAGGTAAGGGCAGTGCCCTTTTTCATAAATGATAGAGTGTAGGAAATTTGTTTGTTTGGTGTATCATATAATTTGTCATTTATGGTGAGGTATAATTGAATGGAGCAAAGCCATGGGAGAGCTCTAGAATAAGAGCTGTCAAAGTCATCAGGGGTGCCAAGGTGGAGTTCTGTTGGTTTCGGGGCAGTGGTGTTAGATATGATAGATGTAGGTGGAGCTGGTGGCGGGGAAAAGAAGATTCTTCCGATCTGTGGTTGCAGGGTTTGACTAGGTGGAGTAGGGATCCGAGGGATTACTAAGGATCATTCGAGTTGTGCTGTTAGTTCTTGTGTGTCCTGGTTTTCCTGAATGAGAGGTTTGTCAGGATCTGTTGGGATTTTTTCCAATGAGTTAAAAGTGGTTGAAAGTGCTGGAGAGTCTTGGTGATGTTGCCAGCCAGAGTATCGATTCAGGTGAATGTTGGGCAATCTAGATCAATGCTAGTCATGTTGGATAGAGCTTAGTTCTTTTGTTATGCTTCAACTGGATAGGTAGGAGCATAGCCCTTATGGAGCAAGAACCAAGTACTGGATATCCTTAGGGTTAAAGGTTTGCAGTAATTCAAGATAGCATCCACTCAACAGTAGGATGGAGACTAATTAACTAGGAGCTAGCACAAAGAGGAGATGTATTTGAGAGAATACAAGGGAGAACTAAGCTAAAGTACAGGGAACCCATTGAGGGGTTTATATACATAGGGAAGGAATCAAGAGCAGGCTCATATAGTACAAAAGGCGAAGTGAAGAGTAAGCATATATGTGTAATGCTGACTGAGATATCAGTCAGTGGGAAGTAATGAGTCAGAAGAGATGAGTAATTGTGAAGGAGCTGGAGTACCGGTATAATAGTCACGAGAATATACAAGAGACTATTGTGAAAAGAAATATAAGTCCAGATATAGACATGTAAAGAGTATTGAAGCTATATGTATATCCCTTTTTCTTGACTAATTGTGTCATCAAATCTTTCCTTTCTCTTTGAAAAGCTCACACCAAGCACCCCCTTACATAGCCATGTTCATTATTCTAGTAGCACAGAATTCGTACCAATGCACCTCAGTCTTCGTCCACATGAAACTGAGGTGAGATACTCTATACATGCTCTTTAGACACATATACTGATTCTCTACTACTTAGTACATTCCGTTCATTTAGGTTAGTTATTTTTGGAAGACTCCAATGCAGTCTTCATCCACACAAAACTGAGTACATTCCATTCATTTAGTGCCTGATGTGCCAACAACATGGAAACACTCACAAAAGGTTATGAGCCCTGTTCCTTCAGCCTCAGCCACCGGACCAGCTCCTGCTATAATCTCGGCCACTGTCATATCCCCATACATAACCCCGATCTCATTCGCCCTCCTCTGAGCTATTCCTCTGATCTCCGACGCGCAGCAACCCTAGACCTCATATCCCCGGCAGGCGACAACCCAGAACCACTTCGGACTCCATCACGGAGCACTCATATTCATGTGATATTCTTCTTATGGTATATTTCGTATATGTCTATGCATTTTCGTTATGGTTTCCATCTCTATGCTTACATTTCATATATGTCCTTGTACTTCGTCTCCAGATCCACTATGCCTCCT
>JBBPKM010000839.1:0-11610 GCA_038089255.1 Austroboletus rostrupii | reverse complement strand
TAGCAGATAGAAGATCTATGGTAATGTGGAATGCATAGATCCGTTAAAGTCCCAAACCTGATTGTGCTTCTCTGGCCAAGTCCAACATGGAGAAAGTGGAATACTGATCAAAGAGATAAAGATTAAGTAGCAGCTGTTATGATTCTCCTTTAGTTTCTATTTCTTTTCTTTGTTACATCTATATCAGGACTTATATTTCTTCTCACAATAGTCACTCAGATGATCTTGCAACTATTGTAGTGGTACTCCAGTTCCCTCATGATTATTCATTTTCTCTGACTTATTATTCTTCGCTGACTGATACATCAGTCAGTACTTACTCATATGATCTTACTCTTTCATTCCTCTTTTGTACTATATGAGCCTGCCCTCATGTTCTCTCTTATATATATAAACCCCTCAACAGGTTTCCTGTACTCTAGCTAAGTTCTCCCTTGTATTCTCATGAATACATGATCTCTTCATGCTAGCTCCCAAGTGCTCTCTTTCACTTGGTCTCCTAGTCAACCAGACTTTGTCCTACTGTTAAGTGGACACTATCCAGAATTACCTTGAACCTTTAATCCTAGAATATCTCATTACTTGGTTCTTGCCTCACAAGGGCTACACTCCTACCTACCTGGTCAAAGCATAGCAAAAGAACTAAGCTCTATCCAATGTGACTAGCTTTGCTTTAGATTGCCTAATATTCACCCAAACCAATATTCCGGCTGGTGACATTGCCAAGACTCTCCAGCACCTTCAACTACTTCCAACTCTTCAGAAGAAATACCCACAGATTCTGATAAACCTCTCGATCAGGAAAATCAAGACACTCAAGAGCTTACAGCCCAACTTGAATGATCCCTGGTAATCCCTCGGATTTTTACTCCATCTAGTCCAACCCCACAACCACAGACTAGAAGAATCTTCTTTCCTCTGCCACCAGTACCACCCACATCCACCATGTCCAACACCACTGCAGTCAAACCTACCAAACTCCACCTCAGAACTCCCAATGACTTCAATGGCTCCTACTTGCAAGCACTCCCATAGCTACGCTCTGTCCAATTATACCTTGCCATCAATGACAAGCTGTATGACACACCCAACAAACAGATTGCATATGCTCTGTCATTCATCGAAAAGAGCACTGCCCTTACTTGGGCAGATACCTTCCAAGAAGCCAAGCTAACTGGCAGAACTTTCACTCTTGGAGCATGGATGGACTTCAAAAAGGACTTCAAAATGGTGTTTGAAAATGCCGATATCAAAGGTGAATCTTTAGCCTAGCTTGCAAAAGAATGCATCTATGAGAATCACTTAGGTAAATATAACCCTACCCTGCAAAAATACATTGCCACCCTTCAAAATAAAGTGGCCATCACTGGGATCAGCAATGATCAAATCCTGATCAACTACTTTGCCTAAGGCATTCCTGTCTCCCTCATATGACGAATCTATACCATGGAAAAAGTCCCAGATAAAATCACTGAATGGTACTCAAAAGCAGCTCACTTCGCAAGCATGAAAGAAAGAGCCATTGAAATTGCTGCTTATCACAAACATGGTAATACCATTTACTTGACTTCTTTCACTCCTTGATCCCAACCAGCTCGCAATCCAAATGCCATGGAGGTGGACATCATCCATCTTAAGAAACTCACCCCAAAAAAATGGGAACATTGCATCTGAGAAGAACTCTGTTTGGCATGTCAAAGAAAAGGACACATGGCACACCAATGCCCTAACAAGTTTAACCATCCTCCCCAAGTTCCATCCAAAGACATAAA
This sequence comes from Austroboletus rostrupii, assembly GCA_038089255.1. NCBI lineage: Eukaryota > Fungi > Basidiomycota > Agaricomycetes > Boletales > Boletaceae > Austroboletus > Austroboletus rostrupii. The sequence continues at coordinate 9,838 of JBBPKM010000839.1, read as the reverse complement.
AAGGATAGAAGAACCAATGACCTCTATATAGGAAGTGCAGGATGATGAAGCAGTTGGAAGGATCTGATTGGATTTTTAAATAGAGGTATGCCCACAATGTACATTTCTCTTCCTCAATTTTCATGTAACTCTGTACCAATAGCCATAAAATCAATATGCATCCCTGTTCAGCTATTGGTACCAACTGACATGATCAAAGCTGTTGCAACCTCTGCACTTGTAAACTCAGGAGTGCAAATATCCTGTCTTAATTGGACATTTGCCAGAAAACATAAACTCCCTTAAATCTGGCTCCCACAACTAGTAACAATCAGAAACATGGATGCTTCTACCAACAAGAATGGACTTATTAAGTTCAAAACTGCTCTCTTTGTGAATGTCAATGGATATGTGTGAAGGGTGGAATTTACCTGATGAACTGCAGCAAATAAACAACCATTCTTGGCTTCTCTTGGCTTACTGCTGTAAATCCCATCATTGATTGGGGAAACAAGACTCTGGATATCCTAGCTATATCAGACCAATCTGCCAACTTAATTGCTGCCCATAAATAAGAAAAGCAGCAATGACAAGGACTCTACAACTTACAGTGACCTGATTATTCCACTCCCCCACCACAACATCTTCATGTCGATGCTTTAGTCAATGAACAACTCTTTGGATACCTCGATAGGACTGAAGACAACATACTTTGTGCTAATATTGCCCTGGCCTATGATATGGCACATCTTAAAACTCTTTGAACTCTCTTGAGAATGATTCTAGCCAACAGAAAATTTATTCCCAATACACTCTTATCTATGCAGCTCTAACCACCCCTACCAACTTAGCAATCCATGCCAAGAAACAAGAAATTTCCCTACCAGACCACTTCCTTGCAAGACTGCAACCACATAATCAACCTTACAGAATCCTTCATACCAAAGATCAGGAAACTATACCCCTTAATGACCAATGAACGAAAGGCACAGGATGAATTTCTTGATGAAAATCTCAAATCTGGAAAAATTTGTCCTTCCACCTCACCTCAAGCAGCACCATTCTTCTTTGTCAAAAAGAAAAATAGAAAACTTTGCCCTGTACAAGATTACCAATATCTCAATGATCACACCATCCGAAATGCATATGCACTCCCTCTTATCTCTTATCTTCTTGACAAATTGAAAGATGCCAAGATCTTCACAAAGTTTAATGTCCGATGAGGCTATAATAATATTTGCATCAAAGAAGGACATCAATGAAAAGCCACCTTCATTACGCATTGCAAACTTTTTGAACCAGTTGTTATGCCCTTTAGGCCAAAAAATGCACCTGCTACCTTCTAGTGTTTTATGAACAAAGAGTTTCGTGACCTCATTGCCAAAGGGCATATTGTTATTTATATGGATGACATCCTTATCTTCTCTCTGGATCAACAAATTCATGATAAAACTACCTGTTGCGTTCTTCAACAAATGAGAGAACTCAACCTTTCGGCATGATAGCAAAACCTGGATTTCTTGTCATGGACCCAGTCAAACTTGAAGGTATTGGATCATGGCCCACCCCCACTAAGCCAAAGGAAGTATGATCCTTTCTTGGCTTTGCCAACTTCTACAGACGTTTCATCAATAGATTTTAGACATCGCATGACTTCTTCTCAATCTTACAAAAAAAGATCATCCTTGGTCTTGGACAGAAGCATGCAACAATGCTTTTCTTTGCCTCAAAGAAATATTCCTTTCCCAACCTGTCCTCCATCTACCTGACCCATCTAGACCCTTTGCCATAGCTACCAACATCTCTAAATACAACATAGGAGGTATCCTTCTTCAAACAGATGAGAACAGAGATTGGCACCCATGTTCATATCTCTCCCAAACCTTCTTTGCTACAGAACACAACTATGATCTTATGACTATAAACTTCTTGCCGTAATACATGCCCTCCAAGCCTGGTACCACTACCTCCTTGACTCCACTTTCCCAGTGCAAGTCTTTACAGACCATAAAAACCTTATCTATTTCAAACAACCCCAGAAACTCAATCAATGACAAGCACATTGGCTCTTGGATATCATGGATCATGATCTCAAAATGATCCATGTACCTAGCATACTCCTTGCTGGCCCTGATGCTTTATCCTACTAACCAAACCACTGTCCAGATGATTCCATAGACAATGATGCTGTTACTCTTCTCCCTCCTTCCCTTTTTGTTAATCTTATTGATACTGCCCTTTATGATAAAATTTTCTCTGCATCCTTTTCTGACCCTCTTGTTCTTCCCTCTCTCCAGTCCATCAATGATACACTCCCTGCAGCCCTTCACTTTCATCTCTCCAATTGGCAACACCATGATGGTGTCCTCTTCTACAGAGATCGCATCTACATTTCTGCCAACTCTACCCTCTGCCACTCTATTGTCACTCGTTGTCACGATCATGCAACTGCTGGTCACCCAGGCTACCTGAAAATGCAACAACTTGTTGCTGCTAAGTTCTGGTGGCCTGGCCTTGCCTCCTTTGTTTGCTTCTATGTCTCTGGTTGTGCCACATGCCAACAAATCAAATCAAACACTCATCCTACCATCCCTCCTCTTATGCCAATTCCTTTGTCCTGTACTTATCTCTTCCAACAGCTCTTCTGTGATTTCATTACTAACCTCCCTGTCTCATTTGGTTTTGACTTGCTCTTGGTCATGGTCGACCATGGGCTTACTGAGGGGGTAATTCTATGCCCTACCATGAAAACAGTCACAGCTGAGGGTATTGCTACCCTTTTCTTCCACTCAGTTTACAAATGCTTTGGTATTTATGACAAAATTATCTTTGATTTTGGCCCACAATTCACCTCAGCCTTTACCAAAGAACTTGGAAGACTCTTAAACTACAGGAACTTGGGCCAATCATATCACTACAGTGGAATTTGTTGACAATCATCATCCTTACTCAGTCACAGGCAAATTACCATTCCATAAGACCTATCTTTGCATCATCTGTGGTAATACCCCAGGAACTTGGGCCAATCATATCACTACAGCAGAATTTGTTGACAATCATCATCCTTACTCAGTCACAGGCAAATTACCATTCCATCTTATGGTGGGTTACAAACCTATGGCACTCCCTTCAATTACCCGTCCTTCAACCCTTCCTACAGTTAAAAACTGTCTTAAGACTCTTATCGCAGCACAAGAAGAAGCCCTCACTGCATATGAACTAGCCAGACAAACAATGGCTGCACAATCCAGACAGGGTTTTACATTCTTCACCAAAGGAGATAAGATTTGGCTAGAAGCTAGGAACTTGAAACGCCTCATCTCCAATCCAAAATTTGCCCCAAAACGAGAAGGATCTTTTACCATTGTGCAGGTTCTATCACCTATCTCTTATCATCTCCGCCTCTCAGCCACATGGAAAATATATGATGTCTTTCATGCTTCCTTTCTCATGAAGTATACCGAGAATGCCATCTATGGCAAGAACTTCCCCGTGCCAGCCCCTGATTTTATTGCAGGAGAAGAAGAATATGAAATTGAAAAGATCATATGACATCATGGAACCCTGCAAACCTGCTCCTATCTGATCTGATGGAAATGGTATTTAGCCAAAGAAGACTCCTGGGTGTCATATCCCCATACGTAACCCTGATCTTATTTGCCCTCCTCTGAGCTATTCCTCTGATCTCCGACGCGTGGCAACCCTAGACCTCATATCTCCGGCAGGCGACAACCCGGAATCACTTCGGACTTCATCACGGAGCACTCGTATTCATGTGATATTCTCCTTATGGTATATTTCGTATATGTCTATGCATTTTCATTATGGTTTCCGTCTCTATGCTTACATTTCATATATGTCCTTGTACTTCGTCTCCACTATGCCTCCTTTTCACGTGCTTATGTATTTCATATGGACTTCGTACTTAAACCTCGCCGCTCGCTTGTATTTTCCCTTAGTACGAATATCATCGTTCCCTCCGCATTCCGCATAAGTCTCTCCTTATCGCTCTCCGCCGACTTCGTTCGACTCCGTTCCCTCTGTCCCCTTTCTCTCTAGTCTCCGATCCGTCGTTCCGCAAGGCCGAGTCTGGTCAAGGGCGCGACACATAAGTCCTGCGTCAAGGCCAAGTGTAACGTTATCGCTCCGTTCCACCTTCACGGGTTTTCGTACCCGTTACTACTCATCCTTCTTCTCTTCGATCAGTACTCTGCTTCCTCCGTGTCGGACTTGGCCGGAGAAGTACAATCGGGTTCGGGACTTTAACACTGGGTCCCAGAATGAAATCTTAAAAATGCAAAGTTTGCTCTCCTTGAATATAAGAAACTCCAGCCCTCTGTCTTCTCCTCCCAATGGACTTGATTTCTCACTTGAAAAACACCCAACAATATCTTCACCCAATACCAATATCATTTCCATCTCCTCAGTCTCTTCTCTTTTGACTTCTATTGTAACCTCCCCTGCACCTACTTGTCCCATTACTTTCCTTGTCACCCTCACTGCTATTGAGGCTGCTGTTGTCACATTAAACCCAGAATTCACTACTATCCCAGCTGTGGATACTTCACATCTTGCCCACTGCTTCAAGGAACCTGTCACCAACCCTACCTGCTTGGTTGCATATGAGCAAATCCTCACAGATCCATATTTTGCTATCATCATTAACACCCATCTTGACCCTGACTCTGTGGCTCATGCACTCTATTGCTCATACCTCCAGTGTAGATCTTTAGGAACAATGGGAAACATTTTATTAGAGGATGCGAGGACTGTGCTCTATGAACAAAGACTCATTTGCATCCAGAACAATTTACAAAAAGACCTCATCACTGCAATGCACAAGTTGGACCTCACAAAATTCTTTATGGATATCAACGGATACTGTAAAGACCTGGTATTGAAGGCACCACTAGCTGAAAGACTAACATCCCCTCCACTATCTACTCCTTCAGCCTCTTCCTTCATCTTAAACTCTTTAGAAGAAGAGCTTATACAGTGAACAGAGGCATGGTGGTCAGGCAATAACAGATTTGACCCACTCCCAGCCAACCATTCCCATTATCACAAAACATGTTTTTAATGTCATGATCTAAACCATATTCAAATTGATTGTCGATTTTTCCAGTGCTCCCAGTGTCTTAAATGGGCTCCTAGACATCATTCTAATTGGTGTCCACCTTGCCATCCTACACCAAAGCCTTTACCATCTTCCTTGTCCTTATCATCTCATCACTTCTTGGTTTTGACTTCTTCCCATTGTGCTACAGTTACCTTTGGCCTTCCAGTCTTCCTGGCAGAATTTCATTCCAGTGCACAGATGTCTACTCATGCATGCTCCTACCCCACAACTCATCCACAGTGTCCTCCTCCTCTCCGAGTCTCTTCTACCAAACCATCTGATGATGGATTAGATCATGTAGCCTATGCCAACATCACTGGGTCTCCTTGCAGTGGATACTTAGATCTTTAGGGTTCTTCATAATAGCTTCAAATATACTCAGGGGGTAATGTTACTATTACACTTTGCCTGGGTAGGGTGGAGTGCAGCCCTTAGGAGACTTGACCTCCAGGGCAAGATGAGTTCAGGAATGAGTGGATATCCTATCAGCACACTCGCATGAATAGGATCAGGGTGAAAAGAGTGAAGTCCAATGAAGGACTTATCAAGGATGCACACCATATGGCTATGCCAGGATACCAAAGATACAAGAGGATTTGGTGACAATGTTACGATTCACCCTTAGTCTTTATTTCTTTTTCTTGTTATGTCTAGATTCAGACTTATATTTCTTTCACAATAGTCACTCATATTGTCTCGCGACTATTGTACCAGTATTCCGGTTCCTTCACAATTACTCATTCTCTTTGACTCATCACTTCTCACTGACTGATACATCAGTCAGTGCTTACTCATATATGTTTGCTCTTCACTTCTCCTTTTGTACTTTACAAGCCTACCCTCGACTTCTCTGTTACATATATAAACCCCTCAAGGAGTTCCCTGTACTTTAGCTTATTTCTTCCTTATATTCTTCTGAATACATCTCCTCTTTGTGCTAGCTCCCAGGTGCTCTCTTTCATCTGGTCTCCTAGTCAACTAGTCCGCATCCTACTATTGAGTGGACGCTATCTCGAATTACCTTGAACTCTCAGCCCTAGGGTTACTTCATACTTGGTTCTTGCTCCACAAGAGCTATGCTCCTACCTACCTGGTCGAAGCATAACAAAAGAACTAAGCTCTATCCAACATAACTAGCATTGTTCTAGATTGCCCACCATTCACTCAAATCGATACTCTGGCTGGCGACATTGCCAAGACTTCCCAGCACCTTCAACTACTTCCAACTCTTTGAAAGAAGTGCCAACAGATCCTGACAAATCTCTCACCCAGAAAAATCCAGATACACAGGAACTAACAGCACAACTCAAATGGTTCCTGGTAATCTCTTAGATCCCGACTTCACCTAGTCCTACCCTATAACCCCAGACCAGAAGAATCTTCTTTCCTCTGCCACCAGCACCACCCATATCCACTATGTTGAACACCACTGCTCCAAAGCCAACTGAACTCCACCTCAGTACCCCAGATGATTTTGATGGATTCTATTCTTGAGCTCTCCCATGGCTCTGCTCCATCCAACTTTACCTCACAATAAATGACAAACTATATGATACACCAAACAAACAAATCACATATACCCTCTCGTTTATAAAGAAGGGCACTGCCCTCACTTGGGCAGACACTTTTCGCAAAGCAAAACTAATGGGTTGAACATTTATCCTTGGAGCCTGGGTGGACTTCAAAAAAGATTTCAAAACGGCATTTGAAAATGCCAATATCAAAGGCAAGTCTCTAGCCTGGCTTGCCAAAGAACGAATCTATGAGAATTGCTCAGGTGGATACAACCCTGCCCTACAAAAGTGTATCGCCACCTTTCAAAACAAAGTGGCTATCACTGGGATCAGTGACAATCAAGTCCTGATTGATTACTTCACCTCTAGTATTCCTGTCTCTCTTATGCATCACATCCACATGATGGAGAAGGTCTCCAACAAAATCACTGAGTGGTATGCCAAAGCTGCCCATTTTGCCAGCGTTGAAGAATGGGCAATCAAGATCGCTGCCCACCATAAACAAGGAAACACCACATATTCGTCCTCCTTCCTACCCAGATCACAACCCACTCATGACCCAAACGCCATGAATGTAGATGTCATCTGCATCAAGAAGCTTACCCCAGAAGAAAAGGAACAATGTATTAGAGAAGGACTATGCTTAGCATGCTGAAGAAAAGGACGCATGGCATGACAATGCCCCAACAAGTTCAACTGTTCTCCACAAGTACCATCCAAGGATGTAAAAAGGGTAGAGGAATCAACAACTTCTATCCAGGAGCTTCAGGACGATGAAACAGTTGGAAGAATCCACTTGGATTTTTAAATGGAGAAATGCCTGCAACGCACATTTCTTTCTCCCTTGATTTTTCATGTAACTCTGTACCATTAGCTATGAAGTCAATGCACATTTCCATTCAGCTTTTGGTACCTACAGACATGATCAAAGCCATTGCCACCTCTGCGCTTGTCAACTCCAGAGCACAAATATCCTGCCTTGACTGGGCATTCGCTTGTAAATATAAACTTCCCTGAACCCAACTTCTACAACCAGTAACCATCAGAAATGTGGACACTTCCACCAACAAGAATGGACTTATTAAGTTCAAAACTGCTCTCTTTGTCAATGTCAATGGATATGTACGATAAGTCGAGTTCTACCTCATGAACTGTGGCAAAGAAACAGCCATCCTCGGCTTTCCTTGGCTCACAGCTGTAAACCCCATTATTGATTGGGAAAAGAAGACACTTGATGTTCCAGCAACCTCTGACCAATCCGCAAATTTAGTTGCAGTCCATTAACAAGAAAAACAATGGCAACAAGGACTATATAACCTCCGGTGACCCAATTACTCCATGCCTCCACCATGACATCTTCATGTTGATGCTCTCATCAATGAACATCTCTTTGGATATCTTAATAGAACCGAAGATGATGTACTTAGCACCAACATTGCCCTTGCTCATGATATGGCACATTTTAAACCCCTCTGCACTCTCTCTCAAACAGTCTTAGCCAATAGGCAATTCATCCCCAATCCAGCATTAACCTGTGCTGCATTAACCACCTCTACCGACTCAGTAATCCAGGCCAAGAAACAAGAAATCTCCCTGCCAAATCGATACAAAGACTTTGCCAACATCTTCTCAAATGAGGACACTCTGCTTCCTCTTTCAAGAGACTGCAATTATGAGATCAACCTCACAGAATCCTTTGTGCCAAAAATTGGAAAACTATATCCTCTTATGGCAGATGAACAAAAAGCACAAGACAATTTCTTAGACGAAAATCTTAAATCAGGCAAAATACAACCATCGACCTCTCCTCAAGCCACTCCTTTTTTCTTTGTTAAAAAGAAAGACAGAAAGTTATGACCAGTTCAAGATTACCGATATTTAAATGAACACACCATCCGCAATGCCTACCCTCTCCCTCTTATCTCAGATCTTCTTGACAAACTTAAAGATGCCAAAGTCTTCACAAAGTTTGACATTCGATGGGGCTACAACAATATTCATATTAAGGAGGGACACCAATGGAAAGCTGCCTTTATCACACATTGCAGACTCTTTGAACCCATTGTTATGCCTTTTGGCCCTAAAAATGCCCCTGCTACATTTCAATGTTTTATGAACAAGGAGTTTAGAGATCTCATTGCTGAAGGACGAATCGTTATCTACATGGATGACATTCTCATATTTTCCCCTGACCAACAAACTCACAATGAAACTACTCAACAAGTCCTCCAATGCATGTGAGAACTCAACCTTCACCTTTGACTTCAGAAGTGTCTGTTCAACTTAGAGCAGGTGTTACAATTTGTCCCTACCTTGGTAGCTGTTACGATTTATCCCTAGCTTCTATTTCTTTTCTTTGTTATGCCTTTATTCGGACTTATATTTCTTTCACAATAGTCACTCGCATCTCCTCGCGACTATTGTACCGGTATCCCGGTTCCTTCATACTTATTCATTTCTATTCACTCATCATTCCGTGCTGACTGATACCTCAGTCAGCATTACTCATACACGTTTACGCCTTGTGTCTCCTTTTGTACTCTATGAGCCTGCCCTCATTCTCTTTACCTTGTATATAAACCCCTCAATGGGTTCACTGTACTTTAGCTTAGTTCTCCCTTGTATTCTCTTGAATACATCATCTCTTTGTGCTAGCTCCCGGACGCTCTCTTTCGCCCGGTCTCCTAGTCAACTGGTCTTCGTCCTACCCTTGAGTGGACGCTATCTCGAACTATCTCGAACCCTTTACCTTAGGGTTATCCTGTACTTGGTTCTTGCCTCACAAGGGCTATGCTCCTACCTACCCGGTCGAAGCGTAACAAAAGAACTAAGCTCTATCCGATGCGACTAGCATTGCTCTAGATCGCCCAACATTCATCCGAATCGATACTCCGGCTGGCGACATCGCCAAGACTCTCCAGTACCATCAACCGCTTCCAATTCTTCGGAAGAAATCCCCACAGATCCGGACAAACCCTTCGCCCAGGAAAACCAAGACACTCGTGACTTAACAGCTCAACTCGAACGATCCCTGGTAATCCCTCGGGTCCCTACTCCACCTAGCCCAACCCCGCAACCCCAAACCGGAAGAATCTTCTTTCCTTCGCCACCAGTACCACCAGCACCTACCATGTCCAACACCACCACTGCCTCCAAACCAACCGAGCTTCGCTTTGGTACCCCCGATGATTTTGATGGATCGTACTCGCGTGCTCTCCCCTGGCTT
>JBBPKM010000838.1:0-11618 GCA_038089255.1 Austroboletus rostrupii | reverse complement strand
ATATGCTGATGTACTGAAGAAACTGTGGAAGGTCAAGGCAGCAAAGAATGATGGTTCAGCAGAGCAACTCAAGTTTTGCACTAAGCTGTTGGCAGAGTTGAACCACAAGCAGCATTGGAGTACTGTGCATCCATTTTATGAACCAGTTAGTGGGCATCCTTCCCCACTGTAATTCCCATTCCATTGCTGACTGAATCATTTTAGATCCTGCCAAATTGGAGATTCCTATGTACTTCAAGATCATCAAAAAGCCAATGGACTTGTCTACTATGCAGAAGAAACTGGTGAGTCATGAGTACCTGAACACCTCCAAGTTCTTCAATGATTTCATGCATGATTGCTGATGATCCTGGTAGGTCAGTGCTCTGTGCAGCGGGGTTTCAGGCTTGGTCAGCCCATGGGTACAGCTTACTGTGGGGCCTTGGTCATTCAGGTATGTTTTTATTCACTTATCACCCCGCCATGGTTGCTGATGATCTTGGTAGGTCAGCGCTCTGTACAACGGCGTTTTAAGTACACTCAGCCCATGGGTATAGCTTACCGCAGGGCCCTGCGAGGTCGATGATTCATCAGGTATGTTCACTCACTTACACACCTTGTGCATGATTGCTGACCATCTTGGCAGGTCAGCGCTCTGTGCAATGGTGTCTCAGGTTCGGTCAGCCCATGGGTAGGGTAGAGCTCACTGCAGTGCTCGGCGAGTGAGAGGGTCGAGTAGATGTAGTAGTATTTTATACTCCCCCATATTTACTGTTTTGTCTCGTCTGTTCATCATCACACGTCCCTTCTTGAAATGAAGTTGGAATTAAATTTAGAGACGTACTACTAGGGTACATGTATTAGTACTATACTTATGGTAGTCCCTTCGAAGTGTGTTGCGGGATTTTCCTCCGAATGTGTTGCGGGATCTCCCCCCCTTGAATGTGTTGCGGGTCCCCTTGTGTGTATTGCGGGTCCCCGCATATGTATATGTTATTTTTTGTGCACTTGGTACGCCATAGACGCCCGTTCTCTGTGAAATACTCTTCATTTTCATCGTCAGCTTTAATATACAAGCTAGGCTAAGGTAAACAAAAATAGGGCGCGTCACTGTTCGCTCACCCCACTGTAACTCGCAGCCAGACTTGTGGTCACACCTAGTGTACCGCAGGCAAGGACGTTTCGTAACAAAAAATACAGCATAGAAATGATAATACAGGTAGGAGCAGTTGCGTTAGTTAAGATATGGGCGATGGTAAGACAAAGATGCAAAAGTAGGCGTAGGGATGTGGAAGTTGTAAAGTAGTGACACTAACACAGCTGACTCACACTTGGTACGCCGTCTGATATGACAAACAAAGGACGGAGAGAAAAGAGATTAAGAGAGACCCATAGAATGGCGAGAGATCCGTTTAGCTATTGGCAATATTATTTGACCTTCCCGGCTTGTTTCAATGAACACCTATAGTGATGTCTGGGACCCTTCGAGACGTCACCATGGTGACCATGCTTTTCAACAGTGATAGCCTTGGAACAGGTTTAAATCCACCCCACAATTTTATTCGTTTCTTCAGAGAATCCAATTTTGAGCCTCCAGTAATGACATTGACCGTCGAGGTCGTTCCTGCCCCCGATTCTCTTTTTAACCTTTCTATCAGGGCATTGACCTCAGCTTCCTGCAATCCGAAATGGGCAGTGGAGTCGGTAGAGGCTGATTTATAGGAAGAGAAGTCAGGACGAATTGGAATTGGAACGGTCGAGGTGGCGTGTGCTTGCAATAACCCTTCCAGTATATCCTTTGAAGGTTTATCATCGACAGTTAAATCTCCAGCGACGCAAACATGATGAATAGAGTCAACGGGAATCTTCGTTTGTGTTTTGATATTTTCTTTATTGCTTTCCCACCACTCTTCCGTGGATATATCTGTATCGAAGTTGGTGACGATAAGCGCTATCAGGGCATGGCCATCATATAAGAATTGGTTGATAAACCAGTAGAGATGTCCAAGAGAAGAGGTCACCGAGTCCTTATCCGCACAGAGAAGAATCAGATTGGCCGGATCAGGAAGATTTCGTAGGATAGCATGTGCATGTTGGTAAGGTAAGAGGTTAATAGTGGACCCCTCACGCCGAAGAGCGAGTCCCATCGTATCCCAGAGTTGAAATTGCATTTGATTGATGCAAATTGGGTACGGTCTATATTGCTCTGGCAAACGCGTCTCGTCTGAAGATTCCGGTACACATCGGTTCCCAGCAAGAAATTTGATAACCGAGCTCTTTCCAGACCCAGTATCGCCGAAAAGCACGACATTGGCGGGACTGTGACGACTGCGACCGGACGTCAGCACCTAACGCAGAATCGAGGCTTCGACCTACTTTGGTAATAGAAATCCCTCCAATTTATCTATACAAAACGATAATACGTCCTCGGCTGATGGGCGACTTCCTGGATCTTTTGGAGACCAACATTGCTCAATGAAGCTCCAAACGCTGTCTGGGATGACCACAGGCCATGCTGGGCGCAGTGGATTCTTGAACTCTTTTGCCATATTGATGGCCTCCCCTTTGTCATTCCAAGGATATCGACCTGAAAGAATCTATATGCGAAATGATGAGATATGATGCCGACAAATGAAAGGAAACATACGTAGAAGATAATACTCCCAAGTGAGTAAATGTCGCTTTGAAGCGTGGCTCGAAACTCAAGATTTTGGTACAGATCTGGATAAAGTAGCTCCGGTGCAGCCCATAGTACCGCACCAGGACGAGTGGACTTAGTGTAGAGGTACGCCAATTGGTCCGTCATTTGGCAAAGTGTTTTGGACAGCCCAAAATCGATGATTCGTGGACGATGATTGTCATCAATCAGAATATTAGCCTACAGATATAAGAATCAGAAGAGCGAATGTGGTGATTAGACGTATAGCCTACGGGATGGAAATCTCCGTGAACAACGTCTTTCGAATGTACTGCGGGAGGATATCGTCATAGGTTGATATAACTGGGCTCTATGAACGTACGATATGCCAGTCCAGCGGCTGTTCCATTGATCTATAACATCGACAATAAGTCATCTAAAGCTCACGATGACAAGACAGTCGTTAATACTCACAAGCTCCACGCAATTAGAAACAGAAAAGGGGGCCTTCAATTTTCCAATATATTCATACAGCGTTCCATTTTCCATGAACGCCGAAACGATGCATTTATAGTCAGATCCAAAAATACCTCCGTCAACTGTTCCCAAAAGAGGAACGATGTTAGGATGCTCCAATCTCCGCCATAGTCCAAGTTCGCGCTTTATTTTCTAAATCAATGTTCAAAGTGAATGGTTTTTGACAGTTAAATATTAATGCATACGCACGCGTTCGAATTCGTCCTTTTCCGTTCGGTTCAAACCCTGGGGGAGTACAATGGCCTTGACTACAACCTGCTCAGGGAGTTTAGCCTGATCCTTGAATATAGCTTGGTTAGGTGAATCTTGGACTAAAATTTGAGTGCAAATGTACCAACCTCCGAGTTTATCTGCGACCTGCAACGATATACAACGCTGAAAGAACCTGTACCGATAATACGCTTGGATTTGTCTTCAAGCATATCTGAAAGATCCCGTGGACTTATATGATCATCTCCTAGGCGAGCGCCTGTTGAGCTGTGCATGCGTCACAGAGGCGTGTCAGAATTAAGTGAATAACAGGGGACAATAAATACCTCAACTGGTTCTCGTGCGGGGAGCCCGAACGTAGGGGGCCATTGAATTGTGGTTTTTTCGGCTCGAGGGACATCGAATAATAGAAGCGAGGGACTGGGGCATGACCTGCGGCCCGCGGGTCCTCCAAATAGTGCTCGCGATGCTCGTCATGTGATAGGCCCATGGCCTGAGCCCGTGAACAAACACTACGTCTTTCAATGCACAAATACAGCATGCGTTCATAGCAGTTCTTGCCATCAAACACGCAATGTTGGTATGAACGAAAGCGCCCTGTCTTCTTAGGATTCATCAATTGTCAATAGTTCAGTAGACTCCATACACAGAACTTCAACACGCATACCTGGCGCGTCTTGGTTATCGTCACCTGTGATAGGGGCTGGGGCATGACTTACAGCCTGCGGACCCTTTAAACAGCGTTCACAAATCCCGTTACGCGGCAGCCCCGTGGCCTGAGATCATGAACAAACACTACGCATTCCAGCGGGTTCACACAGCATGCATTCATAGTGATACTTACCATCAAACGTACCATGATGGTGTGGATGGAAGCACCCTATCTTCTTGAGACTCGTCGGATGCCGCCCATAGATCTTTGAAATGCTTCTTGCACCTTGTTTATTGTCACTTGTGATAGCTCGAATTTCACAGTGGTGGTAGCAGTGCTATTCATGTGAGTGGAGCCTTGAGATAGAATCGCTGCTAGATCAAAATAATGACTACGCAATAGGATACAAACTTTACCTGATTTAGAGTTTGTAGGCTGTTATCTCCGTGTCATTTATCTGTTATCATGCACATGTATTAGATATCGCGACAGAAAATCGGCGATATAAGAATATTTGGGTCAAGAATGGAGATGTCAAACTTGATGCATGATGCATGGCTTGAGCGCTCATCAAACGATGCACAGCCCACACGAAATTAATTGCGGTGCATTGTACAGGCGTGGATTCGGCGCCAAAGAATTTAAACACCGACACCCTATCGTGGCGTTCAGCGTTGTGGAACCCTGGCGCAAAGATAGGTATACGACGCAACCTTGCGTCATGGAGTATTAGAGGATGATCGATGCGACGCCTTGAACGACATGCCATGCACGCTGACCGCTGTAAAGTCGAAGTGAAGGTGGTATGTGCAGCCCAATTTTCAGTAATCCGATTCGCTTGCATTGTCAAACAGATGTGAGAGAAGGATCGTAGACTAAAGGCGATTAATGCTGCCTGAACTCAAGCGCCCCGCTCCAAGACTTGTTCCAACGCAAGCCCACCCCTCCAAACTTGATTCTTCGCGGTGAGCCTTCCGGTCATGACAGCCCCCTGGATCAGATACTTTATTGCTCACAAGCTTCAAACAGCCGAGAAGGAAAAGCACAGCTCCGTATATTCGGAAAGTGTTTCATTTAGCATAGGTACGGATGGCCACCCTACGAGTGGAAAGATACTGGGATGCCGGAGTTTTTTTCCACGCGAGAACTTTCTGTTGCCTGGCAAAAACGAAATATCATCGGTTAAACAAGACGTGTTAAGTAACGCGAGCTGGTATGTCTACGTGAGACGAAAATCAATGGCTGGTCCATAAATACACAAGTACACGGCAGATACTTCTCAGGTCCCATTAGGCAGGGCGCACATTGATATTGATCTCCTGATCGGTCATGTCATCCGCTTTCGGGACGACGACCAATGCAGTCATGAGCGCTGAAAACGCCAGCAGCAACGAGCTCGTGAAGAGAACTGTATTCCGAGCAGACGAGACGCCTGTGATGAGAGACACCACGACGAACAAATTAAGCGGGACACGGAAAAGCGCTGAGAGCTGGAGAGACGATGTGAATGCAGAGAACAGAATGCTGCATATCAAGACCAACCGTGGCGCGATGCTCGTTCGAGATCAGGGTCCCTTTCAACATCCCCTGCACGGGACAATATATGCCAACACACGATTCAAAGGCACAAAAGGCCCAAAAACGCACATGCTCGCTGTTCGAGCGCGAGCTGAACGCAAGCGCCACAGCACTCCCAGCACAAACGAGACTACTTATTTTAGCATGGAGGGTCAGCGGTGAATCGTTGCGAGACCCGAACGGAGCCGGGGGGGTGTATGAAGTGACGGCGGTATACAGGAGTGAGCCTAGCATCATCGACACCATGAACGAGGAGAAAATGAATCCGAGGGGAAGGGCCACGTCAGGGAAGGAAGGTGAAGTTTCTTGCAACGAAGGAACCCAGACAAACACAAAGAAGTACACGGAGCCTTCAAAGCATGTTTGTGTCAAGCCGATTACCATCAAGACGGGATCTGCGTGTGATGGTCAGTATAACCGATATCACACATGCCTATTGAAAATGAGGTTCACCATTATACACGATTTTCCAGGCCTGCCGCAGCCGCTTCAGCTGGAAGGGGTCATCGCTAACCAGCCTCGTATCGCCGCCACCACCACCGTAATTCTCTATCCAGTTAGCTTTGATCACGAAATATGCAAGAATGAGTAGCACTGCACTCGCAATGAATGGTGATGCAAACGATTTAGTGGTTAATACTAGTTGGTTGCTGACTACGCCGGCGCCTGTAGCGACGAATCCGTTGATAAGCGTGGCACGACCAAAAATGGTCGAGAGATCAGAAGATGAAACGGCCAGGGAATTGGCGGAGGAGACCAACCACGACTCAAAGGCAGAATAGAGTATAGACGTAGATATTCCGGCCATGAGACGCCCAAGGAGCAGAATAGGGAGATAGGGCACGTTGATGCAAACGCATGCAAATGCATAGGTGATGCAGAATACAAGGCACAACTTCTTGCGGCCACTGGGCAAGTGGTTAGCACACAAAACTTGTTCGAGGGAGGTATATGCACTGTTGATCTGCCCATACGCCGACTAACGGAGCGGTCAAGCCTGCAGACATGAAGCCGGTGACAAACAAAAATGCAACCATTCTTTCGGGCATCCCGTACTGCTCGCGGTATAGAGAGTAAACGTATGGGCCCTGGAGCCAGTCCGCACCTGCTCACCGGCACGGGGCAAAAAAGTCAGAATACGAAGCTTCGACTCACATTGGACCCACCCATGACGATGGCATAAACAAGCAAGTATTGCTGGGTTAGCTTGGCAAATGCGCTCACGCGAATAGTACTTGGTCCATCCTCGAGATGATCCACATGGTAATCCATTTCCGTGGTTGCTCGTTTCCGGGAAGATGCATGGTGTTCAAGAAGGATGGAAACCACACAAACGGAGACAAGTAGAATCAGCTGGAGCCCGTAGAAGGCAACCATGTTCCGACTCCTTGCAGGGAGGCAAATTCACCGACTTTCCTGGCACCAAGAACTTGCAAATCTGAATTCCCCCACCGAAGGTACCGTGTGCTGCACCTTTCAACATGACCCGAGAAAGCCACCAGAAGTCGCTCACCTTCAGGTATCTTGTGGTCTATTCGTTATTGTTTGTCGTCAATTATGTGTTGAAGCAAAGATGGAGGAGAATACACACGTTCCGCCGGCGAAATGCCAGGGAGACGGGGAGGTGATGGTGACAAGGAGTGGAGCGACATGTAACATTCTGACAGCCGTGTTCGGCTAGGCCTACCAAGACTGAGTGCTAACTTCCAATGGTCGTGCGGGGGTTTCGGCTTGCTGCACCCACTCTAGAGGATCACTCGGAAATACCATTAATTGTGCTGGCGGGGTCCATCAAGCTTTCCGCAATTGTGGGCAAAGA
Source organism: Austroboletus rostrupii (assembly GCA_038089255.1). Taxonomy (NCBI): domain Eukaryota; kingdom Fungi; phylum Basidiomycota; class Agaricomycetes; order Boletales; family Boletaceae; genus Austroboletus; species Austroboletus rostrupii. The sequence continues at coordinate 4,205 of JBBPKM010000838.1, read as the reverse complement.
ACCGCGGATCGAATTGCGACTAGAAATACAGCCGGGAAATAGTTCAAGTACAGAAAACGAACTGATAGTGTTGACAAAACAGAACAGCAGGTACAACAATTGACGAAAGCGGGTGACGGCAGCTGCAAAGTCCGGGAAAAAAATTTGATCGGGAAAAAATAAAGACAACAGATGACGGTCCGTGAAGTTAAGAACTTACAGCCGCACTGCAATAGATGAGAGATAAAGTATTATCAGCGGCCAAGGGGCCGTGACATACTCAGGTTCCAAATTATTGGACCTGAAGCTGATCAAACATTATGATACAGCCAAACGCAGGTGGGAAGGCACCGGACGCGTGTAGGCTTCAAGCCCTGGGTACAAAATGCACCTCCCATCGATCCTGCCCATCCATGGATCTCGAAAGTCCCCCAAAGTAGACATTTGGTCCGAGGAAATCAATCCTCTTCACGCCCTGCGCAAATTCGCGCGGGTCAGCCCGCGTCCTGGCTCTGAAATACTCAGAGACAGAGGCAGACCAACTGACCATGGTAGCCATCTCCGCCTGTGATACGCTGCGGTCCAGAACATCACGAATCCGAACAAGCACGTCATATACACTCACGCCGCGCGGATTCCGCACTTCGATCGTGGACCATAATGTGAGCAAAGGAACACTGAGCACCAGGGTTGTGCAGGCTGGCTGCACAGCTGGTGCATGCAGCAGGTTGGGCGAGCAACCTGATTGCAGTTGGATGCACTGAACATCTCTAGTTACATTGTAATGTAGCGCGTGCAGCCTACCCGTCCACGACAGCAAGGGGTTAAGAGAGAGGATGCGAGAGGGGCCCTCCGAGTAATCTTGGGGACTAGGTGAGTAAAGCCACCAGTGACAAGGGCAAAATCGTACATGCGCTCGACGATGAATAGTTGGGCACAGAGTTGGGGTGAGGCAGTGAAACCGTATGGAGATGCGGGGCGGCGGGCATGGGTCCAGGCGTGGTCGTCGGATAGGACGGAACCGAGGGGCTCGAGCGAGAGGTCCATGACTTGTAGTGAGACATACTGAGAGCTCAGAGGAGTCAGACGGTGTGCACAGTGAGTACTGGTTGACTCGGATGGGAGCATGAGGCGGGGGTCTTATACCCCGCCAGCCGTGGGCGCGGGAAGACAACTGTCGGGGCATGTGACGCGAGCATACGACCAAATAGGGCGAGGGGCGGGAGAGCGCACGTCGTGTGAGATAGCGAGCGAGCAGTCGGGGGCAGGAAGTGGCGTCGGGATAAGCCTAATTTGGAAGAGAGGGCGGGACAGTTACGGCAACACAGGAAGCGGAGTTGGTAGTGCGGCTTATCGCTGTCACTGTCCCACACGTTGCTGTCTGCCCTTCCTTTTCCAGCGCCCATAGGAACCATCTTCATCTGCTTCTCATGTGAAAACAATTGCGTGCATCACCAGCAGGGGACCCACCAACGCCCACAGTAACCCTGTTCTGTCCGTGTTGGTTCACACGGCACTCCGAAGTTTGATTACATACATCCGACAAGGCCGCACTGAGTTATGCTGGTCGAACGTTGGATTCCATCGGACGCTGAAGCACACCAGATGGGATCCCTGCAGTGCAGTGCACAGCAGCAGAGGTCCTGACTTACTACATACTCTATAGGAAGGATCATGTGTATCTCACCTTAGCTCAGGGTTTGATCGCTGGCTTCTCCGAACTCGCTCAATATCATGTGCATCTACAAGCTGATGCATTCCATCGGTCTTGTCGTGGGAGATATCCTGCCAACAAGGTCGCGGACGATCAAACCCACCAGGATGACACAGAATTTCAGGACAATGGCGAATTCCGATTATAGATTGCTATTTTTCGCTCAGAGTTTCTTTCTCCTCAGGACAGCCGGGGCGGTAGAAAGGGTAATTTGGGAATCATGGTTGGTGGAAACAACGTCGATGATTCCAATGTAAAACAATGAACATAGTGTTACTGACAAGCCATCGTTCGTGCTGTAGCAAATATTTGGAAAGCTGTAGTGAAACCGGGACATAATAATATGCATGCGTCAAATACACAAAACGAGAAATCGAAAGTCAAAACAATTGCTGGAGAACGGGAGGTTGTTTTATGATCGTTTCCACGAGCGGAAAGAAAAACGCGTCTGATCCAGTAGGTTTAGCCTGTATATGGGACTCTGGCTGCGCAGCTGAATCGGCGAGCATATCAGGAAGCCCAAGGTATGACATCCGTAACAAGTTGTCCGTGACGAGCTTTATCCAAATGTCTTCGTCGTCCCCACCGTCGTCCCTGTACAGCAGGAAACAAATGTATGCCTTTCCTTTTATCAGCTTCCCTTGACCATCACGTAGCTTCCCATGATGGTTAACGATGCATGCAGAAAGTTGTTTAGCGTTCGTGATGGTTTTTAGACGTGAAGATCCGCATTCCACGACGAGGTCATCGAATAATCCCAAAGAGCTTTTGTCATTGCACGTCTTCAGAATCGCGTGGACCTTTCCTTCGCGAACTTCGGACATATGGAACTGCATTGGAATAGGAGGCAACGACTTCAACGACAGCTCGGTTGCAGTCAACTTAAACTGCTGCACCCCAACCCTAGTATCGTCTCCCAAGTCAGCCTCGAACTTGGCATATGATTCGGGGGATGGGGGGAGAGCAAAATGGTGTTTGGAGGGCTGTCCACGCCACGCAAAAATGTCCCAACTCGGCTTCTTCTCCGTGAGAGCTTCTAAAAGCCGAGAAAAGGCCCGATCACCTTCCCCATATGCAATGGGAAGACTGACGTCGAACAGCCCAACAAGACAGTATGCCCTGTCCTCGATCCGAGTCGTCTTTCGCCTCGAGGCCCAGGTCATGATTTCCCAGAAACTATGCCCGTAAACGCCCAGGCTGTTGTCCTTGGTGAGAGTTCTTATAGGGATACCGGTGGATCTCTCGACACGGGCATTGACCTCGTCATCTTTTCTGTCATCATGGTCGTTGCGATCACCTGGATCTTCATCGCCGAGCTCTGAAGGTGCCAGGGGTATCCAGTTTTTGTCATAAAACCGGAGTCGTCTAGGGGCCAAGAGCTCCTGGAGGGTCCAACCTCGCGTAAACCAGGAGTCTTTATCCCAGTCTCCAGTCGCCGTCGACTCCCCGAGGTAGGCAATACAAAGGAACGAGTTTGCGTACCACTTGTACATCCCATGGATGGCTTCTGTTAGTTCGGCTCCATTCGTCCTGTCTATGCAACAGGTGTCTACCCAGGCTAACTTGCATCCCGTTCGTCCTGCCGTTTCACAGAACTTGGCGAGCTTCGTAAACTTGGCAGCATTTGGTTTTTGGTCAAAGATATCATGATAGGTGGGTTCGTCGGCTTCATTGCCCCAGCGATGGGACAAGACGTCGTATTTCACCGTCTCCTGGATTATCTGTCGCAGAATGGTTTCACGCCGAGGTTGGTATGTGAGCAGGGGGTCATCATAGAAGTTTTTGATGCGTTCGTCAATTTGTTCCTCGGTGACCTGTGCAATCTTATCCTGAAAGACTCGAAATACGTCGTTGCGGGAGACAAATTGCAAGCTTGTCGTATCAATGAATCGAGCAGGAATTTCGTTATTAATATATTCTCTAAAGGCATCGACAATGGGTCCTGTCGGCAAAGGTGGTTCCTTGTCGCGGTAAGCTACGAAAGAATTGAACGAGACAAATTTGACTCCCTACCAAGTAGCTCTGTTTATCCGCTGCCTTTTTACGCCTAACCATTCTCTTGAAGAATGATACGACGCTCCAAGGCCAGATGGAACACATGACCAGAGGGAGGTCCCCAACCGCTGGAGCAAGGGTCGAGCATGGCGTTGACATGAGGCTGCAACTCCTGACGTCCTTAATCAGAGATATATGAGAAGCCAGGCCCTTTCTCGCTTCGAGAAGCACAGTCGAAGACCCCCATCTACCATGCGAGGTCGGCCTAAGTAATACTTGAAATGATTCATACGGTGAAACCTCATTTTTGATACAGATATAGCCCATTTTAAATTCAACTTCCCCATTGATCGGTGAAGAACTATGGAAAGCAAGATGTTGTTCTGCTAGGAATTACTGATCATAGATTGACGTCCGCAAGGTCGGACCGCCGCCACCATACAGGCAGCAGTCACGTCACAATTGGCGCCTCGAATTTTTGTGAATGTAAATTCAAGATCTCGACCAAACGTCTTTC
>JBBPKM010000837.1:0-11619 GCA_038089255.1 Austroboletus rostrupii | reverse complement strand
CGCACGTCGCGTAGGTGGCTTGAGCTGACTAAGTGACAAGCGTGCTTGGGCGCGCAAATGCGGTTCCTTATTTCCTTTATCGCAACAGACTTGTCAATGAAGCGGTCCTAGGAGATGGTAATGAACGAGCTGGCAACGGCTCAGAGTCAGGGGATCTCGCACATGCATGATGCATTACTTAATATGCTGTACCCATTTGATACCGAACTTCGGAGCAGATGATTTCCCTAGCGACGCCTGCATCGCCCCAGTTTCATCGTACAATAGTGTCTATGCGGGGTTTGGGGAGTTAGATTCGTCTGTGCCTTAAACGTCAACTTACCCTGTGGCCTTGGGCTGTGATACCTTCTCGCGGGAGGGAACACCTCCATTGAGAGTCGTCCCAGTGATATCCTCTCCTGCCGCCCGTCAAAAGATAGTCTTTGTCTGCGCAGGAAGTACCGTCGCAAGATTAGTCGTCGACGTGGTGACCGTGGCCGCCGCCACAGCTTTGATCGTTGAAAGCCAGACTGATTGATCCCCGTTCCCTGACTCCCATGGTAGCTGCGACTGGGACCAGTATGGCCCGTCGATGTATTCAAATTCAAGCAACTCAGACTCCCCAGAACAACACGTTCGACGTCCAGCCATCGAGAGGTCATAGTTGTCGTGCGGAATCATAACGTGATCTCCTTGCGATACTTAGTACTTTTGTTCCGAACAGGTGAAAACATACTTTGCTACGGTCCAAGGTTGGGCAGGTTCATAGGTGTTCGTCGCAGGTTCTAGGCACAGTCAAACTGAACGGAATGTGGTCAGTTAGAAGGCCTTAAACAAAATCAGCACCGAGGCCTTTAGCTTAGGGCACGGTGACGGGCAAGATAAATCCGGGGCAACTTCGAATGTGGAACTTTACACATCAACGGCTGAGCGCATCATCACACTCGAATTGGGGGACACAGGTGGGTGGCATGTCCTGGGAAGTAGACGACCTGTAAATGTGAGTGAAACAACCGACATCTAGTGCTGCAGCCCGTTAATCTAAGAGTGACTCGTACTTGGAACGCAAACCGACAGTGATCGCGTATATAGCACGGATGCTCAGTGAGCTGGCTGCCAAAAATCCGTGTTACTGTGGGCACTAGGCCTTGCATTCACAATGCAAGTGTCAGTGCTCTGTTTACTTCGGTCGGGTCACATGTCACTCCACTCATTAGACTCCAGCCAACTAGCAACCACACTGTGATCTGGGTAACACGATCACACTCGAACCTCCCTCCAATCCAACAGCCTAATCAACCCTGTCTCGACACACACCAGCCTTACCTACGGAGGAGGCGCCCCGCCACGGGCTTCATGTTGACCAGGACCTGTGAATCGTTTGTGATTGCATTTTTCTCGCCGTATATCACGTACCTCCGCGCTCTCCACCTCGTCCTCGACCACGACCGCGTCCCCTACTGTAACCACGATTTTCACTATCACCATTTCGCCGCTCGCCTTCCGGCCGACCACCGCCGCGATGGACTGAGATAAGGTTATTGAATGACAGTTGTAAAGTTTAGGGTGATATTTACCACGATCACGATCCCCACCCCGATTACCGCCCCGGAAGCCACCCCCACCCCGCTCTCCTCCCCGGTGGAAGCCTGTCCGGTCACCGCGGAAGCCTCCGCGCATGCCACCGCGTTCACCACGATGACCACCTCGACCACGTCCGCGACCCCCACGGGGTGCTGTCGTGAATCCGTCTTCTTCCGTATGTGATGCAGGGGCAAAATTATCTCCATTCACGAGCGGAGATGAGGATGGCAAATGCACTTCTGGTGTCGCCGACCCAGACGGTGCAAAGCTTGCTTGCAGATTCGCGATTGGAGGAAGTCCACCCTCTTCATCTGCTTCTGCCCAATCAATTGGTTGAGAGGTCTACGTAACCTGTTGAATCGCGCCTAGCCGAGCAAAAAAAAACATGAAATTTCTGACCTCGACAGGCTCAATAGAGTCGGCATGCTCAATAGAAATGTTTTCAGCGGCTTTAACTTGAGGTTGATCCTCGGGAGCACCGTTGAGGTCTACGTCGTGTTTTTCTATCCACTCGGCGTTGTGTTCAAGCGAGGGTGTCTCTAACTCGCTCGCTTGCATAAAATGGAAGCTGCTGGAGGCATTCAAAGAACCAGGAACACCCGTTACAGGCTCATCCACGGGGGAATCCTCGGTTTCGGTAACAGGTTCAGGTTCAGTCGGTTCAGTCGGTTCAGTCGGCAAAGGAGTGGGCTCGCGCGGTGGATTGAGGAACGACTGTATGATATTCAATAATCGGGTGACTAGGCAAAGGTTAGCTAGTTTCTTGACTAAGAATACAAACAACTTACACGGTACGCCATTGAGGTCGCCATCACCAGACAAGAGACCGGAGAGAACAGTATTTTTGGCATCATTATCTTCACCCAAAAGGGCATCACACGCAGCGAAAATTGCTGAGCCTTCGCTATCATCAAAGTCAAGCGCCACAGGGGGAACATCACCAGTAAGCATGGAACGCAAACGAAGCAAGGTTAGTACAGAAGATGTTTTTGAAACAAAAGAAGCCTATAGAAATGTAAACCGATATGATTATAACTCATAAACGTCGCAAGGTCTTGCCTGAACAGAAGAAATAGCATCTTGAAATTTGCGAGACTCGGTGCGTTCTATTTCTGCACGCTTTAAAGCTTGGTCACGAGATAACTCAGCTTCGTGGGTCTACGAGTACATGCATAAAGGTGGCTAGTCTTCGGATATGAACATGCATACCTCTACGGATTTTTTGACTTCTTCGAGCTCTTTCTGAACGGCTTCGAGGGAGGGAAGAGTTCTGAGAGACCGCCTTTGGTCGTCGTTGAGTTTTTCGGGGTCCATTGCTGCGTAGCTTGCGATGCGGGACTGCCACGAGATCGGCCGCGTTAACAGCACAGGCGTTGGCGACAATGGAAGCGACGTACGATTTTCTTGTTTAAAGCGCGCATACGCTTTTGGAGGAGTTCGACAACAGGACTGGATTTGGTGGTGAGGTCGTCGTGGGCGGTGTCGGAAGGAGCAGGGAGGTCGGGAATGAGGTTCTCCTTCGGATCTGTGTCGGATTCGTTGGGAGCCTTGTCGGGAACGGCAGCAGGGGAGACATCAGGAAGGGTGACGGAGTCGTCAGCGGGGGAGCCCGGGGTCTTGCTCTTGGTGCCGGTCTTGCGCTTCTTTCTCTGAGATTTGGAGGGTGCGACGGGCGGGAGCGCGCCGGGGACGAGACGGGGAGCAGGAGCGGGTTCAGCGGTGGAGAGGGTCATTGTTGGAGGCTGGAGAGACGCGGCGAGGGCAATTTGAATGGGGCAGAGACAGAATTCCCACGAACACACCGTCATGGCCAACGATGTCGAGCTCGTCCGACACGCTGATCTCTCCTTTGTCGACGGCAACGTCGCCGTGCTCGCCGACAACGAGTACTTTCTCGTCCACCGGGGCATCCTCGTGCGGCACTCGGAGGTGCTCGAGCGCCTTGTCGACGACATGGACACCACCCCAGCGGTCGAGGGCCGGCCGGTGCTCCTCCTCCCTGACTCATCGCGCAGCATCGCGCTCCTTCTCCAGGCGCTCTATGACGGCATGTCTGTATGCTCTTTGCTCCACTTCACCCGTGCACTTGACATTACCCAGCTCCTTTCTGACGTACGACGAACCGGGCTTCTCTGTCGTGGCCGACCTCCTCCGCGTCCTCACCGCCTACAAGATACATCATCTCCGCCAGGACATCCTCCACGTGCTCTCGTCCTGCTGGCCAACGTCCCTCGCCCAGTGGGAATCCCGTGAGTGCAGCATCACGACTCCCGACGGCGTGTACACCCCACGCCCCACTCTGCCCCATCCCGTGTCGGTACTCCCTTGCCCCCACAGCCGTTGACTCACTGCCATCCCAGCGAGGTCATCAAGTTGGCCAGAGACATCAACGCCACCTTCCTCTTGCCCTCCGCCATGTACGATCTTTCTCGATCTGCCCCCAGCGACGCCGCCCTGGGCGTCTTCAACGCGCAGCTCGGCGAATACATCCGTCTCGATGAGCCCGACCTCCTCTGTGTTCTCCGTGGACGCGAACATGCCGCGCGTTTCTTCTCCACCTTTATTGTGAATGAACTCGAAGGACGCGTCCCCTCTGCCTGGTGTCTTCGCCGAAACGAATCGTGTCCGCTGGCGAAGCGTCATTGTCAAATAGCCTTCGAGACCATCACGTTTGAACTCCTTCGCGACATCAATGGGATCATCAGCCACCGCACCTCCGATCCGTTGTATGCAATGTCCGATGCCGAGGCGATGCAGACCCGCGAGAGCCTGGAGGACAGCCCTTCCCCTACGCGAACATGCGAAGTATGCCGTGCCGATTTCTCCTCCGTAGTCCGCTTAGCAAAGGATGATTTGTGGCGGAAACTCCCTCTCTGGTTCGGCGTAGATGTACCAAAGTGGGGCTAATCGTTGTTTTCGCCTCACCGTATCAGTTGTGCCTGCATGTATTCGATGTCGTGGAACAACGCGTGTATTGATGTGTGTCATTTACGCGAGGGTTATCTTGTGCTTGCCTGCCGAGGTGGGCTTCATCTCATCCGTGCCGCACCAACATGGAATTACATGAAAGCCCGCAATTTTCGCTAAAACTAGAATCACCGTCTGACTCGCATAGGGATTCGAGTGGGACCGCGAGCGATCAGGAAAAAGAACACCATGATTCCAAGGAGTATGTTCATTTTTCTTCTTTCTAAGCGCATACATACTGACCCCTGTGGCGGTAGCGAAGCGATAGCACTTATTGAGCATTTTACGCTGGACATTCTGGAGCAAATCGTGAGATCGCTCAGAAGCTCTTCCCGAGATCCAGGGATCGTCGTTTCAGCAAAATTACATCGGCGGTCCGACAGCAAGATCGAGATCCAAATTGCAGATAGACGAAAAGAAAAACCGGGATCTGGGTAATATCAGCAGTCCTACTTTCCTGTTTGCACCGGTGAACGTGTATGACGTAGGTACGGATCTCGAGTTCTGCGCTTCCCTGTTCAGAGCAAGAGCCCAAGCGCACAGCCAATTGGTATGCAAAAGAGCATTCTGCCCTGTCAAACATCTGACATTCGAGTCCACTCAGCACAGCTTTTACGAGTGATGGATACTGCTCACGAGGCCCTCCTCCGAGACATCTCACTGACCAAACGGTAAGAAAGTAAATGGCCTCGTGCACAAGTGATAAACCCCAAAACACAGTGATCTATTCTACAAAGACGTCACATTATTCAAGTCGCAAAAGACGGTAGACAAGGTAATCACCAGCGGTCTATTCTGGTAGTACCTGACTAGGACAGCTCGTGGACGACCTTGCGGCAACTTTGCATCTCGATAGGGCGGATTTGAACATAGTGATTATTCTGCCATGAACCTCCTTTTGTAGTTAAAACGATGTTTGCAGCGTGCCACCTCGAAGGGCCTCATCTCCGGTAGTGGTTTGATTATACATCTGCTAGACGGACAGGTTCTGCGGATAGGTGATTCTGAGGTGCGTGTCCCACTCGTTCGTGCATCTGATCGCATCCAGCGGTGCGGTTACTACTAGGGCACATTGATTCCGGCCGGGGAAGACATTGAACGATTTGAAGTCACGTCCGATGTTCGTTGGGTTCTTGTGGTGGAGAAGGAGGTAGCTTACCATTTCATCGAGTAAGTTCACTTTTGACGTGATTTGCATATCCAGGCAGTCTTTCAAACTTTGTGCCGTGTACAATTCACCCGATACCCGGGGTTGCCTGGACGTGGGTTAATTATCACGGTAAAAACGCTATAGCCGTTCTTTTAGACTGTGCTCACTCGCCCCTAGGGTAAAGGATATCCAGATATTTCCACTCGACAGCTTGTTAAAACGCTATCAGACAACTTACCAGATGAGTAAGTAGTCAAAGCGTCTTTCGCAGACGCCATGAATGACCTTGCAGCATACCAATAGTGGGACTGGTCGACGGTGATGCATATGGTCTAGACATCCTCTCAGTGTATAAATTCGGCAGCCAAAATTTGCGACACGAGAATGAAAAACTCGCTGCCCACCGTATTCAATGGGTTGGTATCAGGGCCTCGGACCTCGCAGAGTATGGTTGAGCTAGGTCATGATATCGTTTCTTGAACATGATTTGTAGCCTAGACATTCATCTGGACACACTGATTCCTATAACGAAGCACGACGAGAGAAAAGTAAGTCATTTACCCATCTAGTTGTCTCGTCGCTAAGCCGATCTTACTGCAGGCCCGAGGCATGCTGCTTCCTCACAGAAACACATTGCCCATAGAATGGAGGTACGGGGCCTGAGATCCTTTATGCGTCATTTTTATTCATTTCCCCTCCTCTAGGAAAGAACTCATGCGTATTTTACACACCAGAAGGAAGGCAGAAATCGAGGTTTTGACTAGCGGTGGTTGTGGATCGGGAAGTCAGGTTGCGGAAGAGTTCAGTGGGACGTCTTGTCTCGTGCATTACCTTTGCCACAGAATCCTTCATTTTGTAGAGATGTTAGCCTAGTAAATCACTTATACTGATGGATTTACCTATTCGCGCGAGCCACTCGCGTATTTTAAAGCAAATTTTTCCTATTCCTGAGACATACCTTTTGGAATTTCCCCTGCTGAGTTCAAAACCACAGACCGTGCAATTCCTGCAAATCAATGATATGCACACCCTCGGGTCCAGGAATAAATTTTCTGAGTTGTACTTACGTAAGGTGCCGTGCGGCACTCTATTATGAGCCACTCCTAACTTACCTGGTGTCTTACAGGAATCAGGAACTGCAAGTCAGAGCAGACGCGAAATATTACTAAGTGTGGTGATTACCAGTGCCATGACCTGACTCAGCTCCAGAGATTCTGCCGTGAGGCTATAACATTGTACCTGCGCTTGGTAAGCTAGCAGGGTCGCTCTGGCAGCGGTACTGCCACATTCTATCATTTTCTGAGACTACAGTATGCCCTCTTCATTGCAGACCGCCTTGGCTGGCCTTTTTCTGAATGACTACGTATCTGGTATGCTCATCCTCGTTGGCTACCTTGAAGATTGATGATATATTATTATTTCAATTGAAGTCGTTGTCATTACTACTGTTGGGTATGACTACGGTATGTTTTGAAATGCCATGCACCCTGTTGTTTACTAACTTTTGGATGTATTATCAGTTCTTACATTGAACAAAGAGGTATTGCATTTCTGTGATGTTGTGGGCTTTCCTGACGGTCCGTGCAGATAGAATATGTTTGGGTCAGCAAGCAACATTTATCGAGGGGCACGCTTTGATGATTTCACGTCAGAGAAAACCTTGGACCTGGGTGTCTGCTTTATTTATTATCGTGTGTCCTGGATTTTGCATTAAGCGGTGACGACGCCTAACGAGCTGTAGGTTCGCTATTGTGGTCTTTTCATTGTCATGTGGGTCCCGAGCTGATCGTCGTCGCGGGGCACTTTCTGAAATTTGGTACCAGGTGCAATAGCATTCGTACGCTTCTTCGTTTTTCCCACGTGGAACGTGATGCTCATCAAAATATGAACCAAGTTGGGACCCTCTTCTTACCTGGCCCTCAAAAAGTACGATTCTTTCGTCGTGGATAGGCTTCAAAGCGCTGATACAGAATTCGCCCGTGTTCATAGATGTGCGTAATTGTTTTATGTCGGAACTTGTTGACAGGACTCACGTATCAAATAGTTGTGGGCACCTTCGCTCTCAGGTTAAATCATTAACTATAATTACTTTGAAGGTGAAATAATGTGGGTCATCAACGACTGGGCAACGAATCTATTTATCGTATCAGCTGACCGTAAGTTTTGTATTGTCTACCTAACGGAATAGATTATGGAACTGATGTATCGATGCCGACAGTGATGATGCTCCTCCGCGTGTGGGCAATGTATGATCTGTCGAGGCCGATCCTTGTGATTCTACTGGCATTGTTTGTTGTTGAGGTTATCTTACTCGTGCTTTTCAATGCTCTCGAGAGCAACCCAAAGAAGTGGTCGGGTATGTGTATCACCGAATAAGTGCTCACGTACAAAACTAATTTCCATCTCTTTGTTTATTTCCCATTGTAGCATTCGATGGTCTAATACTGAACTATTCATATTGTTCAGTGAATATTCCGACCTCTTTGACTACTTGGACGGAAATAGCCACCATTGCACAGGTTATCAATGGCACTATAATATGCGCCCTCGCAGTCGGCAAATGCATGGGAATATTGCTACGAACACACCGAGTGACGAGGCGATGGGAACTCAATCAATACATGAATCTGTTCGTCCAGCAGGGTTTCCTTCAATTTATTGCGTATGTCTCCAATTTTACGATTTATTATTTTATTTTCGCAATTCAAACCAATGGGCAAACCAAGTTAACGATACCTGCACTAGGATGTTAATGTTTCAGCTCTTAACCCTGTTAGGTGACCTGAATGTACTCCCAACGGCTGGTTGGCAGTCTGGCTTGGTCTATATCGCCGGATACGTGCCGGTTTTCACTTTAATCCCTCGGTTCATCATCACCATGCGGGAATTGTACGCACAGCGTGTTCTACGTGGAGACGGCATCGATAGTGCGTTTGGCTTGTCGGCTTCCCGCAATGATGTAGGGTCGACGATCATCTTTGTGGACGGTGAGCAGACCGTTGAGGTAATCGAGGAAACACCGGTGGAGGTTGGCACGATTCAACTAGATTAGACTGTACACGGAGTCGTTGGCTTTTCTAGATGTTTCATTCTCTCATCCCAGCCCCGTCGCGGTTTATCTCAGATCACGTGTACGCTTCATCACCTGGAAGAGTTGATCCCAGGGTTCGCACACAAACGGATCACATGGGAAGCTCAGAGTGACAGACTGCAATGTCTGTGCAGGAGGGACCCGTAGGCGATCGACTCCACTTACCCGCCCGTCAGTTTTAAGATCAAGGTCGGACTGCAAATGCTGCATGCAGTGCGAGCAACGGTGCGTGGGGAAGCAGACAGCAGCAATTCCGAGCATGCAAAGCTCCCGTCAGAGGGCCACCGCTGCCCCGGCTGTTATCCTTCCGGGTTCGCGTTAGGGTATCACCTGCCAATCTTGTGCCCTATCGAAGGAATAGGCCAGTGCTCATAGAGGCGGCAACGGCGCGCAGGGCGCAACCCCGAATAACTTGTTTGCGATGCAGGGTGTACGAGCGGGGAGGGGGAGGCGCCTGGCTCGATGGCGAGACGCTAAATATTCCCCTGATCGATGGGTCATCGATCATCTCCCACAAGTAGTGCAGGCACATGGGGCACTTTCGGGCACTCACCTGCACTTTTTCAGTGCATGGTGTCTCGAGGCCCAGTCATTCAGCCGCAAGGTCCCTCCGTGCCATTCCAAAGAGATTCAGCGAGCGACACAAACCTTTCATTTGCACGTGATCCTGACCCACCTTCCGGCTTGCAGCCCCTTGGCATGACCAATCTGCCTGACGGTGCTCCCCATGCCAAGGGGCTGCGAGCCGAGAAGCTCGGCAGGGGTCGGCTTCCGGAACTCTTCAAATCGCCCCAGGGGCTATGTTGGCGCGAACTTGTGCAATGTGCAGACTGCGTGAATGAAGTAGTACATAACATACTAATGTAGAATACATAACGCACTTAATGTCTCATGTGACCTGCAACCTATCGACGAATGTCAGCATTGGCCACCCCTTGGCATGACGGTGCTTCCGTGGCACTACCGTTCGCCTAGAACCCTAAGCTACTAGTGGGAGTTGAATATATTGGCCCTTGGGGTGAGCTCTGCCGAGCCAAATAACACATATATACTAGTGCTGCCATCTACATCCTGTGTATTAGGAGTTCTCAACTGGGCCCCCAAATGGGTAGCTGAGCAAACTAGTGTGCCAACTAGTGTACTGTAAGGTCCTGTTCAATACACCAGTAGGATAGTTGGTATTTCGGCTATGTAGTTCGCTGTGTCGGCTAGCTGGCCTGACTAGGGCAGAACTCCGTAATCGTGCCTTCGGAACTCCATAACTGAGATGGGTCGCCAGATCATGGAGCGTAGCTGATTCTGCCCCCTAACCATTGTCATGCTTGTCCTACAGCCAGAACAACGACAACACCTCATCCAGCACATGGTGCTTCTCCTAAATATCATTTTTTATGCTATGATCAGTGCCATCTCCTCAATTCCTCCACCATGAAAGGATCTGGAGCCATATCATACATCCATCCTCTCTGGTGAGGGATGGGTCCTCGAGCTACTGACTGGCCATCCAGAACGCATTCAGAACGAGCTTGGAATGCACGCAGAACTTTTTAACAATCTTGTTTCCATCCTCAGACAAAATGGCCACTCCAACTCAAGGTCCTATAAGAATACTATCATGGGTCGAACTCAGTCGTGCACCTGAGCAATAGACTAGTGTATTTACCTATCACGGGTTGAACTAAGTACATGTTAGTGTAAGTAGGTAAAGGCGTAATTCTAGATACTCACCTCAGTCGTGCACCTGAGCAACGGACTGAGGTGATTGATACAAAACTATGTCTTATATACTAAAGAAACAGATCTTGTGTGAGCTCTGTGCAGCAAACATGTGAAGTGGTGAGCATAAGCAAGAAATGGAAGGTAAAACTATATAGCTGTGGAATATAGTCCATGCGGTACAATACAGATATAGGGAGAAGAGAACATATGCGATCTATGTAGCACATGGCCAGTGGCTGCATACCGGCAGTTGTCCTAGCCGGTTGCGCTGGTGGCTGCACATGCGCTTGTTATTCCAACACTCCCCCTCAAGCCGCGCGCAGTCCAAGTTCTGCGGCAAAATGTTTGACTTTAGGGGAGGGGAGTGCCTTGGTGAGAGTGTCCACAACCATATCATCGGTTGGACAAAAAATAAGACGAATCTTCCCATCATCAACAACCCAATGTATGAAATGAAAACGCACGTCAATGTGCTTGGTACAGGCATGGTATTGGTGGTCCTTGGCGAGGGCAATGGCTGACTGGTTGTCGGAGTAGAGAGTTGTTGGGGTGTCGATGTGGGCGAAGACTTCTTGTATGAGTGAGCGTAGCCACAGGGCTTTTTTAGTGGCATGTGTGGCAGCAATGTATTTGCTCTCCATTGTTGATAAAGACATGATGTTCTGTTTTTTTGATGCCCACAAAATGGCTCCTCCGTCAATGAGAAAGGCATACCCAGAGACAGCCTTCCTATCTTCTGCCATACTCCCATCTGCATCTGAGTAGCCTACCAGCGGCTTGGTATCCCCACCGAAAACCAGCTTGAGTTCTTTTGTACCAATTAGGTACCTGTAAATGCGATGGACAGCATCCCAGTGTGGCATTCCGGGGTTGCTTGAGAAGCGGAAGACAGTGGATACGGTGTAGGATATGTTAGGACGCGTACCAAGTGCTGCATACATCAACGAACCAATGGCTTCTTGGTATGGGATATGCCGCATCGCGGCGTAGTTGGCTCCCGTGGCAGGTGATTGGGCTGTGTCTAGTTTGGCATGCGGTTCCATCGGCGTTGACACGGGTTTCAGATCTTCAAAATTGAAGCGACGGATGATGGAATCTAGATAAGAGCGTTGAGACAAGGCAATGGTAC
>JBBPKM010000836.1:825-11624 GCA_038089255.1 Austroboletus rostrupii | reverse complement strand
TCCCTGGTCATGTGACCATCCAGTGATCCTTTGATAAGATAGACAGGGGAGATAAGATAAGATCTTCGGATAAGATCCCCTGATAAGATAAGATCGTTAGATAAGAGATTAAGTAAGATAAGATAAGGTCTTGCAGCCAGGCAAGACAAGTCTTAAAAATGAAAAATAAGGCCTTGTTGGCCACTTGTCGTGTTTGACGTATAAATATAGCCATGAAGGCTCCTTTTCTTGTACCGTAACATCAGCCTCCTCTGATGCTCCTTCTTGACCACTTCTCCCTAATCTGGCTCACAATTTGATCAGAGTCTCCTTCTGGTACCCCGTCTGACTTCAAGCCCAACTCCTGGAGTCCTCCTTGCTTATCTGTGCCTACTGTGCTTCCCTCTGAGTCCACTTACAGTTATCTGGGCCATCTGGCCACATCCTTGATTGCTTCAGCTTTATCCAAGGCTAAGCCATTGGTCTCTTAGCTCTGCTTGCTCCAACAGCAAGTCCTCTCTAGATTTATCACATCTCCTTGATGCTCTTCATCTCCTCCTCCTAGTTTTCTTGATCTCTTTGTCTTTATCTTGATCTCTTTTACCACAGACATTCCTCTTCATCTCTTAGTCTCTCCCCTTTGCCTATATGGTGTATTCCTAGCCATTCCTGGTATTTGCTCTTTTATCTCAATCTTCTCCTGATCTATATCCTTGACTCATTTTCACCTCATGGTTGTATTCCTATCCTGTCTTGCTTCCTTGATCCAATCCATGTTTCTCCTTCACCCTAAATTCCTTATCTCTGACTCAGTCTTATCTTGTTCCATTCTTGCTATCTCTGACTTGCCTCTTATCTGGTACATGGCTTTCTTGATTTCTTTCTTGGATATTCTCTATACTATATAAACCATCGCCACTCCACCCATGTATCTTAGCTTTAGTCTCCCTTAATCATAGCCTTGATCTTCAGCCTCTGCTCCAGCTCCCTGAGGTCGTCATCAAGTCCTCTTGTATCTCCAGCATCTTGGCATAGCTGTATGGTGTGCATCCTTGATGAGTCCTTCATTGAACTTCACTCTTTTCATCTTGATCCTATTCATGCAAGTATGCTGATAGGATATCCAGTCCTTCTTGAACTTGCCTTGCCCTGGAGGTCAAGTCTCCTAAGGGCTGCACTCCACCCTACCTGGGTGAAGTGTAACAGCCTCTGGGGTGTTATTAGTGGTGACGAGAGCCAACTGGACAAAGTGACTCATCCATCCAAACACAACAAGTGGCTTGTGAAGGACAAAGAGGCCTGAGCACAGATTATGCTGACCCTGAAAGATGAACCACTCAGTGGGTTCCTGTACTTGGCAACTGCATAAATCATCTGGCAAAAACTCAGTGAGCAATACGAAGGCAAAGAAAAGCAATCCATAGCCTATATGATCGACAAGCAATCCATAGCCTATATGATCGACAAGCTATTCTGTAGCAACGTGTCCGATAGATCACCAATGGAAACTCAGCTGAATGCAATGCAGCAGAAAGCTAGTATACTCACCACTCTCGGTCAACCACTTGATGACTCATTCATCACCATAGCAATGGTGATATCCCTACCAGTGCCCTACTCAATGCTCTGCATCATCCTCATGTCCACTGGTGACAAACTCACCATGAACGGCATAATTGCCCAGGTCCTCATTGAAGAATAATCCCAAAAGTCTTTGATACAGAGTGTGCTTCTAGCAAAAGCTGCGATGAACCTTAAGACAAAGAGAAAGAATAGTGAAAAGTATAAGAAGAAAAAAAAAGGAAAATGTTTCTACTGTGAGAAGGTTGGCCATATGCAGGACAAGTGCTGAAAGCAGAAGGCCAATGAGTCCAAAAAGGACTCTGGGACCAAAGTGAAGGAGAAACCTAAGGAGAAAAAGACTGAACAGAGCACACAAATTGCCCTCATGGACTCAAATGACTTCCCCTTTCCACTCCAACTCTTCATAGTGCACTCAAATGCCAGGACACTCCAAAAGGACTGGATAATAGACTCAGGTGCATTAGCTCACGTGTGTTCACAATGATACTGGTTCAAACCTTACTGCCCTCTGACTTCCCCACAATCCATCATCATAGGAAATAGGTTCTCCATCTGGGCAATGGGGACTGGCCAAGTCTACTTGCAACTGAAACTCCCTTATGGACACATCAGCAAGATGATAATGCAAGACATTTTACATGTACCCATCCTTGATGGCAACTTGATGTCCATCTCATGCCTTGCAAAGAATAACTTGAAGATCATATTCAACAGCATGTCCTGTCATATCTTAGATGGAAGCAAAACAGTGGAAATAGGAAATAAGTGCAACTCACTCTATATGCTAGCAGTGCTCCCCAGCATATAAGACCAGATAGCGTACATCGTAGAGGACACACCATCCTTCAACCCAAGTTCTGCCCTAACTGCATACTCCACATGGTTTCTTGCTTCCAAAGCCAACCTGGATACATGGCACCAAAGATTTGCGCATGCAAACTCCAGGTCCATGCTGCATCTGCATCAAAAAGGCATGGTCATGGGCATGGAGATCAGTGGGTGAGAAACTTGCCTGGATAACAGCATCGCACTGCCATTCCATGGATGTTGGACATTGAGTCTCCCTGAGTCCTCTATGGAACATATTTAGATGTATGCGGGCCCATGGAAACTGCATCGCACAGTGGGCACCGCTACTTCATCACATTCATCAATGGACACTCATATTGTCTGATGGTGAAACTCATGAAAACCAAGGATAAGGCACTTGGACTCACCAAGGAGTATCTCCAATATGCCAAAGTGGAGACTGGCTACATGGCAAACTTCCTCTGCACAGACAGAAGCAGCAAGTACACATTCAGTGCCTTTTGTGACTACCTAAAGGAATGGGGAATCCATTATGAAATAACAAATGCTTACACCCCATAGAAAAACAGCATAGCTAAAAGGATAAACTGGACCATAATTGAATCAGCGCATGCCATGCTGAGCAATGCCAACTTACTGAATCACTATTGGGAAGATGCAGTCCTCTACACCGTGCACCTGCTAAACTGCCTACCAACTCATGCCTTCAAATATGAAGTAATGCCGCATGTGTTATGGTACAAGAAAACAAGCCTTTATGGCTATATTTATACATCAACACGACAAGTGGCCTTGATGACCTTATTTTTCATTTTTAAGACTTGTTTTGCCTGGCCGCAAGTTCTTATCTTATCTTATCTTATCAAGGGCGCTTATGACAGCGCTTATCTAATCTCTTATCTATTGATCTTATCTTATCTCCCCTATCTATCTTATCAAGGATCACTGGATGGTCACATAATCAGGGACAAGCCCTGAACCCTATTTATGCAAGTCATATCAGTCACAGGATGGCTATTCCTCAAAGGTCTAGGCTTGCCTGACCAAGCTCTTATAGCATGGCTGTGCCTTGCCTCATGTCCTATCTATTCTCTGGAGTCACAACATGATCCAGAATCTTGTTCCCTGACTCAGAGTCCTTATCTATGAGTCACAAGGACTCGCTTCTATCTATGCCTCATGGTTGCAGCATGCTGCCACACCATGCAGGTCTCCTCATGGTATTCTAGATCCATGGAATTCCCTTCCATTGCAAGGCTGTACATGAAAACATGCAGAAGTGGCATGGATCAAGGGTTCCTATTTGATATTTATCTGTAGATCTTATTTATCTCAAGATCTGCCACACTAGAATGTGGTTCCCTCATGATCACAGCCTTGAAGGCTATGACTTATCTATTAGATGTGCATGCTAGCCTCATGCACTAGGACTCTTCTTATTTGACATAACAACATGCTTTGACAGTATGGTACGCTTCTTATGACATTTATGACTTATATCTATTTTTTAGATTCTTAAAATATTTATATTGGACGATAACGGACACTTATGTAGTTATTGTATAGTATATCTTAGATTCCATGTACATATGTGTATATAGTCCTTTTGTATATAAACCCCCAGGGCAACAGGACTGGATCCCCAGTCTTGAAGTCCTGGGTCTTCCCTCCAAAGCTTCCTCCTAATAAGTTACCTGGAGTCAAGCTAGAAGTTGCCAAGTCCTTGACCTAGTACGGGGTAACCAGTCCCAGCTTGCAAGGCAGGGGTTCCAAGACTCGCCCCTTAAAGTCTACATTCAAACCCTTGGTGCCATAGCCCAGGGTGATACTCAGAAAACATCTAGAAGTGCTCTGACCCATATGTTCAGGCCTTAGCACCTGAAGTGTTTCAGCATGAGGCCTTTACTGGAAACAAGCCTTCAGTAGCCCACATTTGGATATTCAGATGCAAGGCGCACTTCCATGTACCTGATGAGAAGTGCCAGAAGCGTGATCCCAAGTCCATGGAATGCATGTTCTTGGGGTTTGCCCCCCATCGAAAAGCCTTCATGTATGCAAAGTGTAAGAGTGGTTGGATAGTGGAATCGTGGGATATTGTCTTTGATGAAGGTGAGGGAATGGACCGTAAGCATGTCACACTTGACAAGTCTGGCCTAGGGCAGAAAGGGGGCAGCACACCAACTGAAAGTGCAGACATGCCCACCATGAAAAACCCCTCAGATCCACCCAACATGCATACCAAGGACGAAAGAGGAGCACCCCTTCCATAGCCCCCTGAAACTGTCGAAGTAAATGATAAGCTGCTATCCCCTGCTGCAAACCTGTAACAGGAGTCCAACATTAGCCCATCCAATGCCAGAGAAAAGTGGCAAGCAAATGCATCTATCATAGCGCCTCCTAGATGACCATGTCTGCATCAAAGGCCTGCATTCAGACTGCCATCACCAGGATTGCTGTATCCTATCCCCATCCCAATGCTTGAGTTGAGAAGAACCCAGTGAAACTGCCAAGCACCTAGCCAAGATGATGATAACCACTTTTTCATGACTGCCTATCAGGAAGCTAGGGCCCAAGCCATTGAAGAACCCATTGAGGATGTTGTGGATAACTTGCCCATATTGTAGAAGGTAGATGATGATAAGGAAGACGAGAGTGTCACCCTGGATGACGTGAATCCAAAAGCATACAAGGCAACATGGCCAAATAGTGATAAACTGGTGACATACCATGAAAGGAAGTTGACCAACTGCCTGACCATAAGATCGTGGACTCTAAGTGGGTCTTCAAGATCAAATGCAGTCTGAATGGTGCGATTGAGTGGTACGAGGCCCACCTAGTAGCAAAGGAGTACATACAGAAGTATGGACTGGACCATATGGACACCTTCACCCCTGTCACCAAGCTTGCAACAATTTGGATTCTCCTTGCACTTGTAGTGCAGCATGACCTTGAGATTCACCAAGTTAATGTGAAGTTCACCTTCCTGAATGGCAAACTGGAAAAGGAGATATACCTCTGCCCCACTCTTGGTTACTGCACAAATTGATACAAAGTGCGGTGCTTATTACATGTGCTCTATGGACTTAAGCAGGCCTTGAAGGCATGGTACAATGCACTGCATGAATTGTTTAAATCTTTGGGATTTACATGAAGTGATGCTGATTACAGCCTATTCTATAAGCATGAAAACAGACAACTCATCCTGGTGGCCATCTACATTGATGACAAGTTTATCTTTTCAAAGGACCACAAGGCGATCAACAAGTTCAAAGACAATCTGTTGGCAAGGTATGAAGTGATGGATCTTGGTGAAGCATGGTGGATTCTAGGAATGGAAATAAAGAGAGACAGAAAAAAAGGGGTACTCACCCTCTTGTAGCAGTGCTACATTGAGATGATTTTGCAGCATTTTAGAATGGAGAATGGGCACCCTATGACAACATCCCTGGATGCCAATGCTAAATACCTAAAGGTTGACATAGCTGAAGTTGATGTGAAGCAGTACCAAAGTGCTTTGGAAGTGCTGATATACGCTATGCTCACAATGCACCCTGATCTTGCCTTTGCAGTGGGTGTCCTAAGCTGACATGCTGCCACATCCAGGAATATGCATTGGCAAGCCCTGAAATGCATTTATCATTATCTGTGTGGAATGATGGGTTTATGACTCACTTACCAGAGATCCACAAGTCTCAAGCCTTTGGGCTATATCAATGCTGATTGGACTGGTGATATGGACAACTGAAGATTGATATCGGGCTGCATCTTCATGCTAGCTAATAGTGGTGTTGCATGGACCTCAAAGAAACAGAGCTCTGTCACTCTGTCAATGACAGAGGTGAAGTACATGGTAGGAATGGTAGCTGCAAAGGAAGCCACATGGTTGAGAGTTTTGTTTTCAGAGATTGAACCCACACTCACTGGCACAGCCATCAAACTCTTCATGGACAATCAATCTGCAATGTCACTAGCAAAGACTGCAGTGTTTTATAATAGGACAAAGCTTATTGCCATCCAACACCACTTCATCCACAAGAAGGTTAGACAATGGAAGATAATACTTGAATACTTACTGACAAATATCCAAACTGCCAACATCATGATGAAGGCACTGAGCAGAGAAAAGCATAGCAGCTTCATGGAAGGCATGAGTTTGGCTCTGTAAGGGGTGTTTCAGCAAGTGGGTGTGTTGAAGCTACATGCATATACTCTTTTCTTGATTTATTTCATCATCAAATCTTTCCTTTCTCTTTGAGAAGCTCACACCGAGCACCCTTACATAGCCACATTCATTATTCTAGTAGCATGGAATTCGTGCCAATGCACCTCAGTCTTTGTCCACACAAAACTAAGGTGAGATACTCTATACATGCTTTTTAGACACATATACTGATTCTCTACTACTTTTTACATTCCATTTGTTCAGGTTAGTTACTTGGGAAACTCCAATGTAGTCTTCATTTACACGAAACTGAGTACATTTCATTTATTTAGCACCTGATGTGCCAACAACACAGAAACACCCACAAAACTCTTCTCATGGTCTGCTCGTCTCGAGAGACTGTCAGCAGGATTAGTAATGCCAGGTCGATGACGAATGGCGAACCTATATTCCTGCAGTGTCTGCTGCCAGCAAGCTTGACAAGTGGAGAGGTCCTGGGGTTTCTTGTAGCATTCGAGGTTTTTGTAATCAGTTAAGATCTTGAATGGTTCAGCTGCACTAAAAAGGCATTGGTGCCACTCCTTGAGGGCCCAGATGATTGCTGCCAGCTCTAGGTCTGAAGCATAGTAATTATGTTCAGCATCATTCAAGGATCTGGATTTGAGGTGGTCAGGCTGTTGTGGTTTGCCTTTGATAAAGTGACCCCAGCTGTCTCTTTGTGGTAGGTATGGCAGTTTGCTTGTTGTCTTTTGGTCTGTGTGTGGTCTGAGGGTGTAGGTTTGTGTTATACTCTCATCACTATGTTGAAGTGGCCTGGCTTGACTCTGCACTCAGCAGGCCCATGACCTGTCAACGCCATTGTGTTGCCTCCTGCCAACCACTCCTGGGCTACTCTAAGTGCTGCTGACTAAGCCACCTGGTAGCTGACCCCCTACTTCAACATACAGATGAATAGCATCCAGAAGTGGACTAGCCCTAAAACATAGTCTTGACATTGCTGCAGGAGTAGTCGATCAAAATTACTGTGGGGATTTAAGTGTAATTGTCTGCAACAACAACAAAGAAGATTTCTCCATATCTGAGGGAATGAAGATCACTCAGTTTATAGTCATGAAAATTGAGCTACTGGAAGTTAAAGAGGTGACGACCTCTGACCAACTATAGAAGACAAAAAGAGGTAAGGGAGGCTTCAAGTCAATGGACTGTGAAGTTAAGATCCTTCAATGAAATTTTAAGCCCTTAGATCCAAAGGGAAGGATTCAGAAGCGAGTCCTAGAACCTGAGGACTGAAGGGAAATTCCTACTAGTGCAGTGCCAGGTAATGCTTCACCAGCTGAAGCAATTCAAATGTGGAAGAATGCAGGCTCTGAGGTTCTGAGATCTTATCCAACCAAGAGGCACACTCACAGTAGAAGAAATCTGGAAAGGTTTTCCATTGTTCCTTGGTCCATTTGATGGATCAGACAAACTGTGGAGAAGGGAGACAATGAGAGAATGTTGCCACACCTACATTTCTTTGTCTATGAGACAAGAAGAAAAGAAGTCAATTCCCAGTTGATTCTTCAGCTTAAAACAGCTTCAGACAAAGAAGCTCATTGAATTCTCATGGAAATCCAACAGAAACCTAAACACATCCGGAGATCTGAAAGAAGCCAAGAAAAATGCTAGAGCTTGATATTTAGCTGGAGATAGATGATGGGTGCCTTCTATCTTCAAGGATGCTAGTTGACTTGGGATGTACAGGTTCGTCAATAGACAGGTATTTTGTCAAAAACAAAGGGATCCCTACACACCAACTACCACAACCAATCCCTGTTTACAATGCCAATGGTACCAAAAACAGTGCTGGCAAGATCGAGGAATTTGTAGTTCTGGGAATGCAAATAAACAGACACAAGGAACAACTTGCACTATCAATCATGACTTTGGGGACAAATGACATATTTTTGAGACATGATTGGCTCCAAAAACACAACCCAAAGATCGATTGGATTGAGCAAGTTGTAACTTTCCTGGATTGCAAACACAATCAAATCCAAGTGGACAAAGATGATGAAGAGGACTTACTTAGTGAAGAAGAGAAATGATTGTTTAAAATCAATATGAGAGATCATATGGAGTACATCTGCAATATAGCCACTGATGTTGCAGCCACTGCCCATGCCTTTAAAAAGAAAAAATCATTTGAAGAAGTTGTACTAGAGATCTATCACAACTTCAAAGATGTGTTTGCAAAGGAGACATTCGACAAACTTCCACCTTGATTACCATGCAATTATGTCATCGAACTGATGCCAGGCAAACACAAGATTGATTGCAAAATGTACCCTTTCACTTTACTGGAGCAAGAAGAACTCGATACATTCCTGCAAGAAAATATTAAAACAGGACAAATCAGGCCTTCAAAGTCTTCTTTCACCTCAGCATTCTTCTTTGTAAAGAAAAAGGACAGAAAACTATGCCCTGTACAAGATCACCATAAGCTCAATGAGATCATGATCAAAAATCGATACCCATTACCACTAATCTCTGAGCTCATTGACAAACTGAAAGGGGTGAAGTATTTCACAAAATCAGACATTTGATGGGGTTATAACAACATCAGAATGAATGAAGGTGATGAATGGAAAGCCACTTTCAGGATGAATTGTGGATTATTTGAACTAGTGGTAATGTTCTTCGGTTTGACGAATTCACCAGCCACCTTCCAGATAATGATGGATTTCCTGCTGTGAGACCTTATAAACAAAGAAAAGATACTGGTTTACATGGACAATAGCATCATTTTCATCAAAGATCTAGATGAACATCACTAAATAGTCCATCAAGTGCTACAAATTCTTCAGGACAATAAGCTGTTGCTCAAACATGAAAAATGTGACTTTGAAGCAAGCTTGGTTGATTACCTTGGACTTGTTATAGCACATGAGGAAGTTCGTATGGACCCCCTAAAGGTAGCCACAGTGGTGGAATAGCCAACTTTAATATCGCTGAAACAGGTTCAGGTGTTTCTGGGATTCATTAATTTTTACAGGTGCTTTATTTTGAACTTTGCAAAGAAAGTGTGACCCGTCAATGACCTTACCAAGAAGGACATCTCATTTGTATGAGGGGATATAGAACAGAATGCCTTTGACAAGCTCAAGTGCACAATCACCTTGGCCCCAGTTCTCAGCTTTCCCCAAAACCAGTGTCAATATCATTTAGAGACTGATGGATCTTTCATCAGCTTCAGCACCATCCTCTCACAGTGCCAAGAAGATCTGTGGCATCCAAATGTAGGCTTTGGATATGGCTTCTTTTGCCTCCCATTCTTCGATGCATCTTTGGACATCTGCTTGCTGTTTGGCTAGAACCGCAGCATATGCTTTTTCTAACACTGCTTCAGCTGATAGAGTGGTGATATTGACTGCAGATGTGGGTTTAGGGTGTCATAATGTGGAGGTGGTCTGTGCACATGATGGGGCATAAGACAATGCTGCAGAAGTGGAGAGTAAGACATTATACAGATAAGACATGGTTTGTGGGGGTAGATAGGAAGGGTAGACTTTACACACAGTCCTCTTATTCTTTCAAAGACTCCTGTGTGCTACTAAGATGGAAAGTCGGGCATGTTGTCAACAAGAATGGTGATGGGCCACTCAAGTCAATCATATGCAAGAAAATCGTGAAAGATGGGTCACAAGGTGAAAACATACTCAACCAACCAGGTAATGGTCCAACTGAATGTGTAGAAAGGGGACGATCTAATAACCTTATGGTCTCTTGGTCAGATGTCCACTCAGGTAGACAGAGCCTCAGTTCTCCCTGATTTGGATTTCATCCCAACTACCAGATGTTTGAACAAAAATGACTGTAAAGAAATAATGCCTCAGGTTTTCACCTGAAACATGGAAACAAGAACGACAAAGAATGTGTTGTTCCAAGCAAGTGTAGAAATATTGACATGAAAAGGCGAGGTACATACACTTGATTTAATGTTATACACCAGCCAAGACCAAATCTGTTATGGTACAAGAAAAAGCAGCCTTTATGGCTATATTTATACAACAAAATGACAAGTGGCCTTGATGGCCTTATTTTTCATTTTTAGACTTGTCTTGCCTGATTGCAAGATCTTATCTAATCTTATCTTATCAAAGGGCGCTTATGTCAGCACTTATCTAACTCTTATCTATTGATCTTATCTTAGCAGGGGATCTTATCAAAGCATCTTATCTTATCTCCCCTGATTATCTAATCAAAGATCACTGGTTGGTCACAT
>JBBPKM010000835.1:1172-11630 GCA_038089255.1 Austroboletus rostrupii | reverse complement strand
CACCTGAATCCGCCATATATCTTGGCCGCTCCACCAAGCGGACGCCCCCAGCCTGGCGTCCCTTCTAGACACGTCGCTCATTTTCTTCCGCTGCTGTTGTATTCTTAGTTTCTTTCACGAGGATGCCCATCCCCCTTTCTCATAGGTGTGTCCTCCGTGTGAAGCTCGCGTTTTAACTCACTCCAGATCCAACCCTGCAAGGAACACCAATTGCGTGTCCTCCAACCCCTCAAATACTGTTACAGACCGCCTCAACAAACTTCTCAGCTCTTCTGGTCCTGGCTATACCCTCAGTCTTTGTCCCGGCCAGAAATACTACCTCACCGCTCCTCTCGCGTTTGCTTCTCCATATCAAGAGATTAGCACCGTTGGCTATCCGACGAATTCCAAGAGAGCGATTCTCGTCGTACATGGAAAGAATCAAACGACCGCTGTGAATGGTCAGTGTGCGGACTGCGACGGTGTCGAGCTTCGCAATGTACAGGTAACCAACTTTAGCATTTTGTTACTTTCCGTGCTTTAACGCGCTGTACAGATTGACGGCGCACGTAATGGCTCACCTGCAATCTCTGGAGGCGCAAACATCGAAATGGGTGGCGACAATGCTGGCCAGGTCGTCGAATTCGTTCACTCCTACGATCCTCGCGGGTGGTCTTGTCTTCACATGGACGAGGGCGGTGACCTCAGCTGCACCGGCGCTACCATCCAGAACAATGACATAGGTCCAGCGGGCACTTCGGCCTATCGCCAATGGGCAGACGGTATTAGCGTCGCGTGCAGGGATAGCGTGGTGAAGAGCAACTTGGTCGACAACCCCACCGACGGTGGTATTGTGCTATTTGGTTCTCCGGGTACTCGAGTGGAGAATAATACTATATGGGTGGAAAAGGTACATTTCCGTTACTCGCCTCACTTTCGATCTGACGCGTTCGTGATTAGGAAACGTTGTTGGGTGGTATCAATATGGTGGACGTCAACCCGTTCGGCGGTGACTATGGTGGTGTTGTAGTGACCAACAACACTGTCGTCGGTGGCTTTGCAACTGGGACCCCGCGAGGATCACAGACCAAGGGAACCGACCCCGAGGATGCTGTGGTTAAGTGTGTCTGTTTTCTTGGCACTACGGAACTCTTCTCATTTAAACTGATCTAGAATCGGCATCGCTATTGGTCCTCGTACTTGGTTTGGTACTCAGTACAAGAACAATGTTAGCTCTGGTGCAGTAGTCCAAGACAATCAGCTCACCGGCGCGTTCAGCTACGGCATAGCGATGAGTTCGGCCACAAATTTTACCGTACAGAACAATATCCTCGTTGGCAACACCTCGTTCATTGGCGCAACTGGTCCAAATTGCACTAAAGGTGTCACCTACCCGTCTCCAGCTCCTTTCATTATCGATTCGAGTACCGTGAATCAGTCTTCAGTCCAATCCGACTTTCAGTCCGTCACGTATGACAATAGCTTGACCTGCATTGACGCTCCTAGGGGCGCTTACTGGCCTTACGACACGAATCCCGACTCTTCGGATGGTTCACCCGTCGGTCCTCCGGAACAATCCACGGTTCATCAGTTGTCAACTGGCGCCAAGGTTGGCGTCGCTTTTGGGGCTATCGGTGGAGTCCTTTTATTGGCAGGTGCCACCTGGTTCGTCTGGAAACGAGCCGTTGCCCGCTCGCGGGTTGCGAGGAACCCTACCGGCTATATGCGGCAGAAGATTTAAGCAAGCGACGTTTGCTTTATTTATTTTAACGTTCAGTGCGGTGATGCCCGCGTCGCGTCACACTTGTGTTGGAGGTTAGCTCAAGAACATTACTTACAGTATAACGGGCACTACTTAACCACGTGCATGTGATTCTTTTTTTGTTCCATTTATGAACAGTTCATATCCCTGGATTCAATGCTCAGATAAATGCATTTGTCTGAAATGTGAGCGAAGAAAACGACATTGCCATCTGGATTACGGTATAAGGCCGATTTCCCAGACTACTACTTAACCTGAGCTACGGCCTAATACGGTGGGAATTTCTGGCATAAGATAACTTGAGCACTTATTGAACCTGGCAATTGCCTGGCAACTGTCCATGTCAAGGCTGTACAACTGCAAAAACATTTCGCGTGCATGGCGACTGTCAAATATTGGCGGTCAAGACTAGCGCTCGCATAGCTGGAGACGCATCCATGTCGGTCGCGCGTCGGAGAAGATAAGGATGGGGGTAAATGAAAGCTCCTCCAAAAGTTTAGGGGTCTAGTATGGGCAACGGGGACCGAGTTCCCTGAGGATAATAATAAGCACTTATCCAATTGCGGGACGAAGGTGCGCCCGGCGTCCCTTTGGACGACCGCTGCAAACCTTTCCCTGTCACGAGTACGCTATCGTTTGGGAATCTCATGCCCAGCCGTTCCGATAACGTCAACCGCGTGCCATACTAGCCCCGGTAAGCAACTAAGCTACCTCGCCGGATATGCTCTGAACGCTGGGCGACCTCGAAGGGGTGTCGGTTGGTGGCGCTATTGCTCCGCTAGGGCCTCCTCATGAGCGATGTGATGCCGACAGTTCTTTTTTTTCACATGTGCATTCGTTTGGCTCAATCAGACGATGTTTCGGGCTAATCCATACTGTAATTAATCTCCTCCCCAAGGTTAGCTGGCAGTGGCTTCAAACATGCAGTTGTCATTGCATCGAAACGCTGTCTGTTGAAACATGCGGTACATACCTGTAGATCTAGGTATCGCGACAAGCAAATCACCTCGAGCAGCTCTGGGAACGGAAGATCCCACTCGATGGGTATATCCATACCTATTTCGGCAAATAAATTGCCACCCTGACGTTCTCACCGGGCTTCCTCTCTCTCGCACTAAGAGTCACACATCTAAACCGCCGAGCTTGCGCCGAGCCAAAGATGTTGTACCCTTTTTCCAGAATCTTGGGCCCGTTAAAGGTTGATATCAACTTTAGACCAAGACAAGGCACACGAACTTCCGAAGTTGCCTAAACCACTGTAGTCTCGAATGGTTCACTGCGAAGAATGTGCCTCGGTTCCGCTGAACATCACCGACGGCCGCAGGAAAAGTGGACGCGATTTCGCCCGAATCGCAGCCGTTTCCAGCCCCAGTGAGAACAGACGGGTTGGATTCGGGACGCCGTGACGGGCTCATTGGAGTAACGGAGCACACGCCTGTTGCAAATTGCTTACTGATTTTGTGGGCACCGATCTCGGGCGTCACGAAGACTCATCGGGTTCGTCTCCTCCGAGCTCGGAAGAGAGCGTAGCGTCTGGTCTTGATGTTCAATGGCGTATTTTTCGCTAAAAGCGACCGAAGGCCTCAGCAATGTATCTCCCCCCGTCTCTCCGCAATTTTCTGCACCATCCCCGAGGTTTACTCGACCTCTGCGTGACGAACTAATCACCCTAACATTAATACGGGGAATCATCTTGACTTATCGACGACGAAGAAGAGTACTAAAATAGGTCGGTGTGGACAACTCGGGACACGGTCAAAATTCCTGCACGTATAATTATAGGGACATGGACAGTATTTCAAAAAAAAAAAAAACAAGCATGCCGGGAATCATTTCTATTGGTAAGGCGGAAAATAGTGAATCTTGTTATGGCGATTGGTGATCTTCCCTAATGTCGCAGTTTTCTTCCTCTGGATGTTGACAGAGGGCCTCGGTCTCACCAGGTGTGAACACCAGGTCACTTTCATATACTGTGGACAAGCGAAGAAGAAAAAAGTGAGTATATTAATTTGAGTGCAACATAGATACGCTTTACGGAATGACAGTTCCTCAAGCGTGCGCCCGTAGGTCTCCGGGAACATGAAGTAAACGAAGACAAATTGAAAGGCGTTCCACACACAGTAGCTGTACGAGTTTCAGTGACATTCTCCCGGAGCTTCCCGGAAGAGGGAGAGCTTACACGAGGTACCACTTCCAGCCTTTTTTTTTTTTCGTCGCACAACCACAAGAGGTCAGAGTGGGCAATCACACTGGAGACATTGGACGTACCAGCAGCATCGATTCCGATAGGATTTAGGATTTGACTAGTGAACCCTGCTATGCGCATCCACCACTGGAAAATGGAGAGACCCCTGGATCGAGCATGAAACGGGAAGAGCTCTACTAAGAATGCTGTTCCAGCCCAGTCCATTCAGTTACTGTGGCTGCTTCAGGGCTGATGTAACACTCACTTTGAAGCATTGCGACGAATCCCAGGTTGAAGACGGGAACAATCACAAAGATGAGGCTGTAGAACGTGTATACAAATTAGAGCGGTACGTCGAGTCCCACAAACTTACGCGAGAACCACATGAGCGAAGGCCTTGATACCAGTAAGCGAGTACACTGCATTAGCTATAGTCCAGGAAGTAAAGACAATAAAGAGTGAGATGGTGGATACCTACAAGCAGGTTAGGAAATGCAATAGAGTCGACAACCATGTCCACATACCAAATATATGCTTCGTCGAGGGTATCGAGGCGCTATAAATGCACAGACAGTGTTGGTAACAAAGCTCCAAGAAACTCTGGCAAGGTTGATCATGTTTTTCGTTCGGTTATCGTGAATACCAATGGTGTCCAAGACTGGCGAAAGAAATTGCCTGTCGGTATAATAAACGGACAGCGTCACAAATGAGAAATACGGGGAAGCCTACGACGTTAATCCGAATCCACACCAATGGACGGATAAACCAAGGAAGATTGCAATCAAAACACGTTTTCGCATTCCTGCCGTTGAAAATACCTCTTTCCAGCTCATCTCTGCAACCTTCCGTTCTGCTTCCAAAGTCTGCTCAATCTGGGCATACTCTGCCCTAACAAACTCCGAGTTATTATCGCCTTCGGCGTGGTATTTCACAAGAATAGCATGAGCTTCGTTTCTTCTGCCTCTTGATACGAGCCAACGAGGAGATTCAGGAAGGAACCAGATAAAAAATACTTGGAGTATACTAGGCACCGCTTGGAGGAGGGATGGGATTCTCCACCCCCAGTTGCTTGTCATAGCAAATGTCCCGAGGACAGCAGCAGCAGCAGCTATAGCACCTTTGACGAATGAGGTTAAAACTCCCTCACAAATGGCTGCGGTCATTGACTTACCGAAATCATATACGGTACTGAAGAGGCAACCCATGACGGCTCGCTCATTGGGATGTGAAAGTTCTTGATATAATTCAGTTACTAACGGATGATTAAAAAATCACTTAGTCCTACCGCCAACCAAAGAAGAGGCAGCGACAATGCAAAATATATTTGCAAAGCCGACGATAAAGCGAGCGGCGATGAACATTGTGACTGTCGAGTTCACATTCAATGGATTTCGGAAATCTGGGACAGGTTGATCACTTGCCATTCAGAGCAAATCCTTGCACGAGCGCCCCGAGAATCAAGATTATACCTGCAAATAATATAGGGCTTCGTCTCCCTGTCTGGTCGACAACCGATGGCACAAAAGGAACAGCGGTAATGAACCCCAGATTATATACTGCGACCATGAAACCCAACAAAACGGAATGAGGATGATTAAAATCTGCCGAACGAGTCCATTCTTTCTGGTAAGCGCTGCGAAGTAGAATGTTGCCTCACATTCAATCCACGAGGGCACGGCTTGCAGACCATTCACCATAGACGCGTCGAAGCTTTCGTAAGGTCAGTACCTTTCCGGCAGGAAATACGCGAACACGAACCCAGTGGTCATCTCTACACCAAGACAAGCCGGAAACATCAAGAGATACAA
The DNA here is from genome assembly GCA_038089255.1 of Austroboletus rostrupii. Lineage (NCBI taxonomy): Eukaryota > Fungi > Basidiomycota > Agaricomycetes > Boletales > Boletaceae > Austroboletus > Austroboletus rostrupii. The sequence continues at coordinate 5,896 of JBBPKM010000835.1, read as the reverse complement.
CAGCCGAAGGTTGGGCTTGCTATACCAGGGAACTTTGTCTTGCTGTGCAAGCCGCGACACGACCGCACCGCTGCGCTCTAGTTGGGTATATTCATCCTGTCCCCGCGAGCTCATTTGCGTAATTAGATGACCGCCCCGGCAAAGCTAGTGGGGAAGAATAAGGACAACAGAGAAGCGGGTTGTGGGAAAAAAGGACATGCGATTGTCCAACATAGGCTAGTTCAGTCACTGCAGCATCTTCTGACAACTGAAGCTACTCCTATGAGTCTGCTGCTGCTACTGAATTAAAGCTTAGGATTTGATTATTTATCTACCATCCCAGTCACGCTGCACGTGAGTAGGCTCACCTATGACTGAGTTACAATATTGTAACAAAGTTAATGTTATGACTTGTTTCCAAACCAAGTTCATTACCACGGCCGCCACCCGGCAATTCCACCAAGTTACTGGTACCTTCAATCACAATTCTTCGCATTCGACGTCTTTTTCACAGCGTGGCAGCCGTCATGGTCGAGCCCGGACATATTCCGGCGGCAGCAACTCCCATTTCCACGTCGTCGTCCGCAAAACTCGGAGGATACGACTTTTATAGGACCGTTCTTGGTAGTCCAAAATATGTCGTCGCACCCATGGTCGATCAGAGTGAGTTGGTGCGTCGTTGTTTCATGTAGCTCAACTAAGGTCTAATGGTTGCCGGTGGCCAAGTAGCCGTGGAGGATTTTGGCTCGACGGTATGGGGCACAGGTAAGCTGGACTTTTCTTCTAGAAATTATCCCACATAAAAACGTTTTCTGCAGCTTGTATATACCCCGATGATCAACGCAAAGGTGAATCAGCGTTTTGGGGGACAAACACTGTCCGCTGATATTCCGCCGTGCTCGATATGTGCAATTTGCTATCGCTCAACGCCTCCAGATGTTCTGTCTTAATAAAGGAAAGAAGGGCTATCGCGACAAATTCTTCGATCTCTCTCATGGTGAAGAAGGTGGTCCCGCCGATCGTCCTCTTATCGTTCAATTCTGTGCCAACGACCCTGAGCAACTACTCGAGTCTGCACGGGCGCTCGAGGATCATTGTGACGCAATCGACTTGAACCTTGGATGTCCACAGGAGATTGCTCGATCCGGGCACTATGGGGCATTTATAATGGAAGATTGGGATCTGATCTATGAGCTAAGTAAGCTAAACCCGTATATACCAATCTTTCGTCCTCTCATTTCTTTCCATAAAAAGTCAGCACGTTGCATCGGGAGCTCAAGGTCCCGGTCACGGCCAAATTTCGGGTATTTCCCACGATCGAGAAGACAGTCGAATACGCACGCATGCTCGAGCGTGCGGGTGCTCAGATACTTACCTGTCATGGCCGCCTCCGCGAGCAACGAGGTCAAAATACTGGGCTAGCTGATTGGACCAAAATACGCGCCGTCAAGGAAGCGGTTTCCGTGCCCGTTTTTGCGAACGGTAATATTCTTTACCACTCTGACATAGATCGGTGTTTGGCGGAAACCCGCGCGGATGCGGTGATGTCTGCGGAGGCACAGCTGTACAACCCCACATTGTTCGCGCCGGCAAGTGCGGATGCTCCCACGTTCGATGCGGGACTACACCTTCCACACGCCGACTTAGCATTCGAATACTTGGAGATCGTACAGGGTCTAAAAACGCCGACATCCTTGAGCGCAGTCAAAGGTCATCTATTTAAATTACTTCGGCCAGCTCTGTCTCGGGAAATCGATCTAAGGGATGATCTGAGCCAGATACGAGGACCACGGTCGTTGGAGCGGTATGTGGATGTGGTACAGGAGATGAAGCAGCGGATGGACGTGAGTAACACGTATCACCATTATACGTGGACACAACTGATCTTTATGTCCGGATGACTAGCGTGACGCAAAGGGAACGGAAGGTCAGTCCGCGGAGGAGTTGATCAGGCTAGAGCCAACGAGCGGCCTGAAAATACTACCCCACTGGCTTGCTCAGCCCTACTTCCGCGTGCAACCACCGTGCGTAGGGGGTTCGGTCAAGTCAGAACCAAAACGGGCACACGGGTTGGACGCCGGACATGCAGCAGGGGGCGAAGACGAAGGTCAACCAGAGGCCGTCAAGCGGGTGAAGTTGACGACCGGATCATCTTAGATTAAATAATACGTCCATGTACCTCAGTGCTGGGCGGTTACTTATATGAGAGGTGTGAATGTGGCGGATCTAAAAAAGCCGCATGGGGAAACTCTTTAGGTGCGTGCGCTTCCTCCTGGCTGCCTTCCGACTCGCTCCGAGAGGGAAAAAAAGCAGGAAGATGGAGCAGGCCAACAAATGGTGGGACCATGTCCAGCAAACTAGTACTACTTAGTGACTCAGGAGTATCGGTGCTACTGACTAAGCAATACTCGGTGGCGGGTACTTCCCACCCGACAAACGACTCCGCTATTCGCAATCCACCTTGTTTCGCCCTTGTCCTTTCATTCCTCACAACAAAAATGACTACTGAGAAAGGGTGACCAACATCTGCCGCTGTCTGTCTTGTGGGCACCGCTGACATGGCCTGGTCGTCCAGGTATCTCGGTGTGACAGCGCCCATCTCAATTAGCGAATCTACTGAACGAGAGAAGGAAGTCACCGCAACGCTCATGGAGGAGCTACGAAATCAAAACACCTTTGAAAGCGTCGACGAGGCTCGAACGAGGTACGATCCAGGTTTCACCCGCGTGTAGCTACACTGGTCGAGCCAATGTGACCGAGTCAATGTCTCCTTTCAGGGAAGCAGTCCTTGGGCGCGTAGCTGCTCTCGTCAAAAATTTTGTGTACAAGGTTTCCTTGCAACGTGGGTTGTCCGAAACCGCTGCAAGCTCGGCTGGTGGCAAGATTTTCACATTTGGCTCGTATCGCTTGGGTGTCCACGGACCTGGGTCCGATATCGATACCTTGTGTGTGGTGCCAAAACATGTATCCCGGGAGGATTTTTTCGACATATTTGAGGGCATGTTGCGGGAATTGGAAGGCGCAACGGAGGTCTCGGTGAGTGATGTTGTTGAATGATACCCCCGATCCTTGGCCAATTATCATTCATTCCAGGGCGTTCCCGAAGCGTATGTCCCCATTATAAAAACAAAGATTTCTGGTATTCCTCTGGATTTTTTGATGGCGCGGTTAGCGTTATCATCCATACCCGATGACCTATCATTAAAGGATGACAATCTCCTGCGGAACTTGGACGAGCGGTGTGTGCGGAGTCTTAATGGTGCTGTATTTCTGTCATTTTCTTCTACTGGACTCGGGTTAAGTTGAGCTTAGGTTCGCGGGTTAACGACGAGATCTTGCGTTTGGTGCCTAACGTGCAGGTTTATCGCGACTCATTGCGCTGTATCAAGCTTTGGGCTCAAAGTAGGTGTCTGAATTTTCTTACTTGCTCGCGTCTTTCACATTTGATCTCAGGAAGGGCGATATATTCGAACGTGAACGGTTTTTTTGGAGGTGTAGCTTGGGCCATTCTTGTGGCACGAGTGTGTCAATTATATCCAAACGCGATTGCTGGAGCAATAGTCAGCAGATTCTTCATCATCATGTATCAATGGTACGTCGTATCAATACGTTGTATGTAGATTTTGTATAATGGAGTCCCAGGTCCTGGCCACAGCCAGTGCTTCTGAAGCAAATCGAAGAAGGGCCTCTACAAGTTCGAGTATGGAATCCGAAAGTAGGCATTTAACTGCCGACATAAAGGGATGTTGACAGTTTGCAGTTGTACCCCGCAGATCGGTCACATAGAATGCCTATCATTACACCTGCTTACCCTGCAATGTGTGCTACTCATAACGTTACAGCATCAACGCAAATGATTGTCACGGAAGAGTTTAAGAAAGGTGTTTTAACTTGTTTTCTTTCATGTTTGGGATTGGTTGGTTAAATATATCAAGGTGCCGATATTGTGGATCGAGTGATCGTCGGGACTGCGAGTTGGTCGGAACTTTTCGCAAAGCATGACTTTTTTCACAAGTATCGATATTACTTGCAAGTGATTGCATCCACAGGTGACGCCGAGCTCCAGATCAAATGGTAAGCGGAATCTACTTGCGATCGAGTCTACGTACTATCTGCAAACTCTTATCAGGGCGGGCACCGTGGAGTCACGAATACGACAACTTGTCATGAAACTTGAATATGTCGAATCTCTTATCTTGGCTCATCCGTTTATCAAAGGTTTCGAACAAGTTTCTCATTGTATATCGCGAGAGGAAGTGTGTCAAGTTGCACAAGGACAAATGTCAGATACGATCGTGAAGCGAACCAAGACTGACATCGAAGGGATCGAGGATGCCAGCAGCGTTTACTCAACGACGTTCTATATTGGTCTTCTTGTTGAACCGAAACCCAGTACGCTTGCGATTCAACAGCCGTGTTCCAATACCACTCTGATGCGCCTTAAAGTTGGTTCGGTTGGTCCCAGAAAGTTGGATATATCATATCCCACGACAGAGTTCACGAAATTAGTGAAGATGTGGGAAAAGTATGACGAATCGCAAATGGGTATATTCGTTCGGAACATCAAAAGGTATTTCAAGATGAGTCGTTGCCTGTGTATTCTTCATACAGGTTCTTCGGACAGTTCTGCGTTACCGGATTATGTCTTTGACGAAGGTGAACGACAGCCGAGACAACCGTTGAAGCGACCCAAGACAGGCAAAGTGAGTGTTGGGCTCTTTGTTGTTTCCCTCCTTTGGCTCTTG
>JBBPKM010000834.1:0-11638 GCA_038089255.1 Austroboletus rostrupii | reverse complement strand
TGCTCTACAGAGTACACTATGTGCAACTTATATAGGTATCATTGTGGTGCATGGTTCAATAGAGGAAAAGGAAATAAAGATGACGACTGGGCCGAGGAATGAGGAAGGCGCAGTTGCATAGTAATACAAATGACTAAAAGTGAGGGAAACTTGCTATGGCAAGTATGATGCCAAAGTAGTCCATTATAAGCATCGTGAGAGAAAAGTGGGAAGTCCAAATAGAATCGTAACATAAGTCACAAGGACTCACCTCTATTCATGACTTACATGAAGTCACTTCTATCTATGCCTTATGGTTGTAGCATGCTGCCATATCATGCAGGTCCCTTATGGTATTTATTATAGAACCATGGGATTCCCTTCTATTGCAAGGTTGTATATGAAAACATGCAATAGCAGCATGGATCAAGGGTCCTATTGGATATTTACCTCAAGGTTTGCCATACCAGCATGTGGCTTCCTCATGACCATAGCCTTGAAGGCTATGTCTTATCTATGGTTCTTATTTGTTGTGACAACATACTTTGACAGCATGGTACATCTTTTATAACATTATATCTATTCATTAGATTCTTAGAGTATTTCTATTGGATGATAATAGACTTTTATTTAAGTAGTTTATATTATATCTTAGATCCCATGTATATATGTGTACATAGTCCTTTCATATATAAACCCCCAGGGTGACAGAACTGGATCTCCAGTCTTGAATAAAATACTCCAAGTGCTAAAGCCTGAATATTGGAGCTGAAACACATCTTGCTGGCTTTAAGAGTGTCACCTTGGGCTTTGGCATCAAGAACATATCTTCAATAGATACTTGCAGGTAGAGTCTTGTACACCTGGCCTTGCTACCTAGGGTTGACTACCTGGCTAGCTCAAGGACTTTGAGAGGACTTCTTGCAGGAGATGGAAATTTCTAAGCTTTGGAGGGAAGATCCAGGACTTTAAGACTGGGGATCCAGTTCTGTCACCCTGGGGGTTTATATATGAAAAGACTATGTACATGTATGTACATGGGATTTAAGATATTCTATACAATAACTAAATAAAAGTCTATTATCATCCAATAGAAATACTCTAAGAATCTATAGAATAGATATAAGTCATAAATGTCATAAAAAGTATACCATGCTGTCAAAGCATGTTGTCATGACAAATAAGAAGCATCCTAGTGCATGAGGCTAGCATGCACATCTAATAGATAAGACATAGCCTTCAAGGCTGTGGCCATGAGGTTATCACATTCTAGTGTGGCAGATCTTGAGATAAATAAGATCTAGGGATAAATATCAAATGAAACCCTTGATCCATGCTGCTGCTGCATGTCTTCATGTACAGCCTTGCAATGGAAGGGAATCCCATGGTTTTAGAATAAATACCATAAGGGACTTGCATGGTGTGGCAGCATGCTGCAACCATGAGGCATAGATAGGGTAACTTCTTGTGAGTCATAAATAAGGACCTTGAGTCAGGGAACAAGATTCCGGATCATGTTGTGACTTTAGAGAATAGATACAATATGAGGCAGGCACAACCATGCCATGAGAAACTGGTCAGGCAAGCCTAGACCATTAAGGAACAGCCATCCTGTGACTGATGTGACTTGCATAAATGGGGTTCAGGGCTTGTTCCTGATTATGTGACAATCCAATGATTCTTGATTAGATAAACAGGGGAGATATGATAAGATCAATAGATAAGAGATTAGATAGGAGCTGACATAAGCGCCCTTTGATAAGATAAGATTAGATAAGATCTTGCAACCAGGCAAGACAATTCTAAAAATGAAAAATAAAGCCATCAAGGCCACTCTTTGTATTGACATATAAATATAGCCATAAAGGCTACTTTTCTTGTATCATAACATTGAAGTTCTGGATCTTCCCTCCAAAGCTTAGAGATTTCCATCCCCTCTAAGAAGTCCTCTCCAAGTTCTTGACCTAGTAAGGGGTAACCAGTTCCAGCTAGCAAAGCCTGGTGTCCAAGACTCCACTAGTGAAGTTTATGTCCAAATCTTTGATGCCTTGGCCCAAGATGACACTCTGAAGATGTCAAAGGGTGTTTTGGTCCATATGTTCAGGCCTTAGCACTTGAAGTGTTTCAGATATGAACACTTTATACAGAACCATGGATGGCTGACTGATGGTGGGGCATTCAAGTACATATTGCTGAGCCTGTATTAATTTCTATTACAACTTGTCTCTACCTTGATAGCCCCAATACACTTTTTCTAGATTAGCCATCTCCTGTCCATCCTACCAGAGATTCCTTTGCCCTTATATGCTTCTGGCATCCTCCAGGCCTTTTCTGGGCTCTTCTGAGCCATTCCTAGGTCATTTCTAGATGTTCCTTACTAGTTGCTTCTTGTGAGCCTTTTAGCCTCCTTCAATTCTTGGATTAGGATCACAACCTGATCTCCTTTGAATGCATTGCATCTGGCATTCTCCAGATGCTCTCCCTGCTTACCAGACACTCTGTACTTTGACCTGACATCATTTGATCTTATCCTAGAATGTCCTCTTCACTAAGTGCACATCTTTTTTTCATTAAGTCAACCTCTGGTCTTTCTAGAAGCACTTCCAGGTCTCCAGATCTTCCTTGGATCATATCCTCAAAGATTATTCTTGAATTTAGTCACATCGGCCTCCACTGATGCTTCTCTTTGACTGCTTCTCCTAGATCTGGCTTACAATTAGATTTATACCTTCTCCTAAATTTGTATCTGATTTCAGGCTACTCTTGGAAGTCCCTAACCTGCCTACTGTGCCTACTGGATGCCTACCTGATCCACCCACAGTTAACTGGGCCATTTGGCCACATTCTAGACTGCTTCAGCTTTAACCAAGGCTAAGCCATTCAGATCATATCTGATCTCTATTAGATGTTCACCAGATCCTCTGGCTCTTCTGCCAGCATCCAGACAAGTTTCTAGCATCTCTGTGTGCCCTTGGGCATATCCTGATATGTCCTCTTCATTGAGATCACGCTTTCTTTGACTTTACCAGAACTTCCAGATCATCTCCTGATCCTGGATCTTACCAGAATCTCTTGATCTTCTCAAAAGAATCAAGAACAACTGTCCTTCATCATACCAAGCATTCCCCTGGATGCTCCTTAGTCCCCTCTGGTTTCCCTTGCCACCTCAAGGCTTTTGATCTATATTTGGCATCTTCCAAATATGTCTCCTTCCTATATCTATTACATGTGGCTTCCTGCCATGTGTTCCTCTTGATCAGTCACACTTAGACCACTTCTAGAACTCTCCTAGACATTACTCCGACCCATCAGAGCCCTCCATGATATGTTTCCACTCTCCCTGCATCCAGATCTCCTCCTTCTCCTAGATCTCCTTCTAACCCCCTGGATTCTCTCTGGAACTCTTAGTGCGGTCCCCACTTGATCACCAGCTTCCTCCAAACTTCCCTGACACACTCCAATCATCTCCTGTGCTACTGCCTCCACTGATTGATCATCAAACCTTCTCCTAACCTTTTAATTATCTCTTATCTGATCAGAAGCTTCTTACTACACATCTGGCTTATCAGCCAATGCTTGTCTTCATCCTTGAGCATCCCTTATGGTGCTCCATCCACTTCCTGTGCTCTTTCTTACACAGGAACTTCCAGTCTGCCTCATGGCAATCCAGATCTCCAATAAATCTTATCTTAGTCAGATCTGATCCTTATCAGATGTTCTTTTGGATCTAAGCATATCTTGATGATGACTTTCTGGTCTCCAAGCTCTGCTTGCTCCAACAGCAAGTCTTCTCTAGATTCATTGCATCTCCTTGATGCTTCTTATCTCCTCCTCTCTATTTCCTTGATTTATCTGTCTTCCTTTGATCCCTTGTACCACAGACATTCTCCTTTGTCCCCTGATCTCTCTATCATTCCCTAAATGGGTGTATTTATAGCTGAGTATCCTTTCTCAGCCTTTATCTTGATTATCACTTTCACCTCCTATCTGCCCATATGGCTATATTTCTAGTTTCCTTTCTTATCTGGCTTCTCTTGACTCGACCCATGCATTTCCCTGCACCATAGATCTTCTATCTGCTATCTCTGACTTATTTCTGTTCTATTCTTGCTTATCTTTGATCATCTCTTCACATGGATATTACCTTCTAGTTCTTTTTTTGGATATTCCCTGTACTATATAAATCCTAGCCACTCTGTCCATCTGCCCTAGCTTTAGTTTCTCTTAATCATAGGCTTGATCTTTAGCCTTGATTCCAGCTCCCTGAGGTTGTCTCCAACTCCTCTTGTATCTCCAATATTCTGGCATGGCCATATGGCATGTATTCTTAATGAGTCCTTTATTGGACTTTACTCTTTTGACCTTGATTCTATTCATGCAAGTATACTGATAGGGTATTCAGACCAACCAGAACTCATCTTGCCCTGGAGGTCAAGTCTCCTAAGGGCTACACACCACTCTACCTGGGCAAAGTATAACAATTTTTGTATTATATTTATCTGTGCTATAAATATAGTCTTATTTGCCCAATATTTTAAATGCAATGCCATTTGGCTTTATTTTTTATGCTAAAAAGACATGGCTTTCATCTCATGGTACTATCAAAGGATACCTGGTAGTTGCTTGTTGTGCAAATCTGCTAATTAATATTCAAAATAGTAATAGGTTTAGTGGTGGGTGTATGGTTGGTGTTACAACTTGTCCCTACCTTAGTAGCTCTACTACACTTTTTCCTAGATCAGCCATTATCTTCTGGATCTACCAAAGATCTGTTATGATTCCTTTTTCTTTCTTTATTGATATGCCTAATTACAGACTTATTACTTCTCACCCTGCAGTAGCATATCAGACTATTTCGTTATCATACTTGCTATCACAAGTTTCCCCCATCATGTTATCTGTTTTACTCATCGGCCAATCATCAGTCAGCTGATTGCCTGGCCTCCATTATGTTTTTCCTTCCTGTTTCTGATCCATGCTATGAGATGTATTTATATTAGTTTGCCAACTGTAGCAGATATACTTTAGTTTAGTTCTTCTTGGTCAATACCAAGTCTACTTCGCTCCTGGTCGTTCTCTTCTGATCAGCCTATTGAGCACTGAGTCATCATCCTACTCCTGAGTGGATGCTTCCTCGTGCTAAACCCCTAAAATGAGGTCTTCTAGATCTACCCTGTCATCAAAGGATTAGTTCATCCAAGGCTATGCTCCGCCCTATCCAGTCAAAGCATAACAAGATTCCCCACCCCTGTATACTTCTGGCATCCTTTAGATCTCTGCTAGGCTCTCCTGAGCCATTTCTAGGCTGTTCCTAAATGTCCCTCACCAGTTGCTCCTTCATCCTCTAAGTGCTCTTCCAGTCCACTGAGCTTCTATATCATCCATCTGGCAATCTCTAATATCCCTAGATCATGTTCTTTTCACTAAGTTCATATGGTCTTCTCATCCAGTCATCCATTTGGCCTCCTAAAAGTGCTCCCAGGTCTCCAGATCTTTCTTGGATCACATCCTCAAAGATCCCCCCTGTACCCAGTCATATTAGCCTCCTTTGATGCTCCTCCTTGACTGCTTCTCCTAGATCTGGCTCATAATTAGATCTAAGTTTTCTTCTGAACCTGTATTTGACTTCTGGCTACTCCTGGAAGTCTCCAACTGAACCACTGTGCCTACTGGACACCTACCTAATCCACCTACAGTCAACTGGGCCATTTGGCCACTCACCAGACCACTTGTCCTTTAACATAGGATCAAGCCTACTAGATCACATCTGATCCCCATCAAATGTTTACCAGATGCTCTAGCTCTTCTGCCAGCATCTAGACAAGTCCCTAACACCTCTGTGTATCCTTCAGCATTCCCTGATGTGTTCTTTTTATTGAGATCATGCTTTCTTTGACTTCATCAGAACTTCCAGATCATCTCCTAATCCTGGATCTTACCAGAACCTCTTGATCTCCTCAAAAGCATCAAGAACAATCATCCTTCATCACTCCAGGCATTACCCTGGATGCTCCTCAGTCCTTTCTGGTTCCCCTTGCTGCCTCAAAGCTCTCTGATCTATATCTGGTACCTTTCAGATATGTCTCTTCCTAGTATCTGACATATATGGCCATCTGCCATGTGTTCTATTTGATCTGATCACTTCTAGACTGCGTCTGGGAGTTCTCTGAACATGCTCAGACCCATCAGAACCCTTCCTGATGTGTATCCACTTTCCCTGCATCCAGATCTCCTCCTGCTCCTAAATCACCTTCTAGTTCTCTAGATCACTCCTGGCACTTTCAGTGCAATTCCCACCTGTTCCTCAGCTCTCTACGACCACCCTGGACTCCCTCCTGTCACTGCCTCATCAACAGTTACAGAACTCTGCCAAGTATTCACTGATTGATCATTGGTCCTTCTTTTGACCTCCTAATTCTTATTCATTTGATCAGGAAGCATCTTGCTGTGCATTTGGCTTATTATCCAATGCTTACCCTTGCCCCTGGATATCTCCTGATGATGTTCCATGCACTTCCTGTGTCCATTCTCTCACAGAAACTTCTTGTCTGCCTTCTAGCCTTCTAGATCTCCAACAGATCTTATTTCAGTTGTATCTGATTCTTATTAGATGTTTCTTCAGATCTAAGCACATCTTGATGATGCCTTTCTGGTCTTCTAGCTCCGCTTGCTCCAACAGCAAGTCTCCTCTAGATTCATTGCATCTCCTTAATGCTCCTCATCTCCTCCTCTCTGTTTCCTTGATCTTCTTGTCTTTATCTTGATTCTTGTACTACAGACACTTCTTCATTGTACCTCAGTCTCTCCTATCTGCCTATATGGTGTATTTAAAGCTTAGTATCCTTTCTCAGCCTTCTTCTTGATTATCACTTCCATTTTCTCCTGTTCATATGGCTGTATACTTAGTTTCCTTTCTTATCCTGCTTCTCTTTGATTTGATCCATGTTCTCCCATTTACCCTGATCCTTTATTTGCTATCTCTGACTCATTCCTAACTTGTCTCTTATCTGGACATTTCCTTTCTTGGATCTCTCTGTAGTATATAAATTCTAGACACATATCCATGTACCTTAGCTTGATTCTCCCTACATCTGCTCTAATGGATCCTCATCCAATTCCCCTTGATCCATTAACCAAGGCCTGATCTTCAGCCTCTGATATCTTGCTCCTTGAGAATGTTTTCAACACCTCTTGTAACCTGGTTCTCCTGGTATAGCTGTATAGTATGCATACTTGATGAGTTCTTCATTGAACTCCATTTTTTCATCCTTAGATCCCATTTATGCATGTATGCTGATGGGATATCCAGTTTCTACTTGAATTGCCCTGAAGGTCAAGTCTCTGAAGGGCTGCACTCCACTCTACCCAGAATGAAATATAACAGTTGGTTGGCTTCTAATTGTAAGTGTTGTTTTTGTCTCATCAAATATAATCTAAATAGCTGGTAGATATCTGAACTTGCAAAAAAAAAGAGGAAAACTGGGTACATGAACTTCAAAAGAGTTGTCTGGCATGAAGCATTTCAGATGCTTCTTGAAAATGTTATGGAATTATCAAGGGTTAGATACCTGCATCTTTGCTACAAGAAGATTAAAAGATGGCTTTTTTTTGGTTTTAATGATCTCATTGGCCAACTATGAGGAACTGTTTGTATATTATGGTAATACTATTGTTGTATTACTTATGCCTCTGTTTTAGCTCTATAATGTCACTAATATGAAATACTGAGGAAAAATGACCATGCTCAATATGTTTGGTTCTATTAGAGAAGTTATGGGATTTGTCAAAGATGTATAACATGTGCATAATCCAACAACACAAGAATGCACTTGTAGCATACAGAATAAAGAAGTCAGATGATGAGAAGGAAGTAAAAAATTTGGATATATGCCTTGTTGAGGTATTCTTTCAATTGTGTTCTCTTATTCAATAATGGCAGATAGCTGACAGTCTATTCAATTGTAGAATGTCTTCTGGTCAGTTGAGAATTCCAAACTACATAAAACTGCCAGCTTTGATCTCCTGCACTACTTGCATGGTGGAATGTGGGGTAACCACATATATGGAAAGTTGAAAAAGATCTTTGCAATGCTCAATCATGAATTTGAGATATTTTGAAGAAATTGTAAGTCCAAACTGTTGCTGGCATGCTGCACCAGGTCTGACTGATTCTATTTATACAGAGTATTGGCCTTTCTCTTTTGGCAGGGCCTTGCACCATTCAAAACCATAATTCACATAATGTTCTCTAACAAAAATAAGATATGCAATGTTGACAAAGTACATGTTTATATTTACTGTCACTCATTTATAATATTTCAGCAGTATAATCTAATCTTTTCAACTATTTTAGCAGTGTTTCTACATCACTCTCAATATTTTGACATAGGCCAGATCTCAGGCTGGATATCAACTATTATACATGATGGCTAGCTACCTGCAACTTGATTCACTAATTATGCTTGATGTATATGCTAACAAGACTATCACTATTATTGATGCTAAGTTACTTATTTTTTGGAATAAACTTAAAGTATGTATATGGTTTCTTAAGTACAATTTGTTGATTTGCTTCAACTTCTAGAAGGCATATCAAGCTTGTGCATGCCATGAGAGATGGACCAATCTGAAACTTATCTATAACTTTCCAAAAGCATGTTACGATTTGTCCCTACCTTAGTGGCCCCACTACATTTTTTCCTAGATCAGCCATCTCCTGTCCATCCTACCAGAGATCCCTCCGCCCCTGTATGCTCCTGGCATCCTCCAGGCCTCTCTTGGGCTCTCCTGAGCCATTCCTAGGTCATCCCTAGATGTTCCTCATTGTTACACTTGTACCAGGTAGGTCCAAGTGTAGCTCTTGGGAGACTTGATCTCCAGGGCAAGACAAGATCCAGAAGCAACCGGATATCCTATCAGCATACTAGCATGAATAGGATCAAGACAAAAGAGTGTAGTCCAATGATGGACTCATCAAGAGTGCATGCCATACAGCCATGCCAAGGTACCAGAGATATAAGAGGACTTGGTGATGACCTCAGGGAGCTGAAGCAGAGGCTGAAGATCAAGCCTATGATTAAGGGAGAATCAAGCTAAGGTACATGGATATACATCTAGGTCTTATATACTATTGGACAATGTCCAAGAAAGGAGATGAAGAGGACTGAGTCAGAGATAACAAGAATATACAAGATAAGAATGAATCAGAGATAACTGATAAAGGGTTCAGGGTAAAGGGAAATCATGGATCAGATCAAAGGAGCAAAATAGGAAGAAGATCTAGATGTACAGCCATAAGGCAGATAGGAGAAAAAGCAAAGATCAAGAAGAAAGGCTGAGAAAGGGAACTCAGCTATGAATACACCCATATAGGGGATGACAGAGAGATCAGTAGACAAAGAGAAATGTCTGTGGTACAAGGATCAGAAGAGAAACAGATAGGTCAAGGAAGCAAGGAGGAACAGATGAGGAGCACCAGGAAGGTGCGACGAATCTAGAGAAGACTTGCTGTTGGAGCAAGCACAGTCCAGTGACTAGAATAGCACCATCAAGATGCAACAAGGTCCGGAGGAACATCTGATAAGGATCAGATGTGACAAAGATAAGATCTGTTGGAGATCTAGGAGGCCACAAGGCAGACTTGAGATTCCTGTGAGAGATAAGCACAGGAAAGCGCATGGAGCACCATGAGGAGATGCCCAGGGTCGAGGGGAAGCATTGGCTGATAAGCCAGATGCACAGCAAGGAGTTCCTGATCATATGGAAGATAATCAGGAGATCAGGAGGAGGACTGATGATCAATCAGTGAATACTTGGCGGAGTTCTGAGACTGTTGATGAGGCAGTGACAGGGGAGAGTCCAGGAGGTTCGGAGATGTCTTGGGATCAAGCAGGGGGCGCACTGAGAGTGCCAAAGAGAATCCAGAGGGTTAGGAGGAAATCTAGGAGAAGGGAGAGATCTGGATGTCAGGGAAGCGGAGGCACATCAGGAAGGGTCCTGATGGGTCGGAGCAGGTTCAGACGCAGTCTAGAAGTGATCAGATCAAAGATACACATGGTGGATAGCCATATATGACAGGTACAGGGAGGAGACATATCTGGAAGGTGCCAGATATGGATCAGGGAGCCTTGAGGCGGCAAGGGAGACCGGAGAGGACTGAGGAGCATCCAGGGGAATGCCTGGGGTGACGAAGGATGATTGGCTTTGAGTCTTTTGTTAAGATCCAAAGGATTGGAAAACTGGGTAAGCAGAAAGTGATCTGAGATGATCCAAGAAAAGCTAGGAAAGCGTAACCTCAATGAAGAGGATGCATCAGGGGATGCCCAAGGGCACTCAGAGGTGCTAGGGACTCTAGAGATCCAGCCAAGAAGCCGGAGGGACCAGGGGAACATCTGACAGGGGTCAAATATGACAAGTGATGCTTTAGCCTTTTGATTAAGCTGAAGCGGACAAAGGAGTGGCCATAAGGCCCAGTGATCTGTGGGTGGACTTGGAGGGAAGCCCAGTAGGCACAGTGGTTCAGTTGGGACTTCCAGGAGTTGGTCCTGAAGTCAGGTACAGGTGTAGAAGAACACTCTGATCTAATTGTGAGCCAGATCAGGGAGAAGCGGACAAGAAGGAGCATCATTGAAGGCTGATGCGACTGGATTCAAGGGAGATCTTTAGGAGCATGATCCAGGGAAGATCTGGAGACCTAGGGGCGCTTCTAAGAGGACCAGAGGTTGACCTGATGAGGAGAAGATGTACACTCAGTGAAGAGGACATTCCAGGATGAGATCAGATGATGTCAGGTCGAAGTACAGAGTGTCTGGTAAGCAGGGAGAGCATCTGGAGGATGCCAGATGCAATTCATTCAAGAGAGATCAGATTGTGATCCTGATCCAAGGATAGGAGGAGGTTGGAGGCTCACAAGGAGCAACTGATAAGGGACATCTAGGGACGACCTAGGAATGGCTCAGGAGAGCCCAGGAGAGGCCTAGAGGATGCCAGGAGCATACAGGGGCAGAGGGATCTCTGGTAGGAAGAGCAGAAGTTGGCTGATCTAGGAAAAAGTATAGTGGGGCTACCAAGATAGAGACAAGTTGTAACAATAGGGGTGAGTGGGGGAACTGTAGGGTGAGTGTTAGCTTTATGCTGTGGACAAATGGCACAACTGGCCACAAAGGAATGGACGAAGGCAGCAAGACTGGGCCACTGTTACACTTGTACCGGATAGGTCCAAGTGTAGCCCTTAGGAGACTTGACCTCCAGGGCAAGGCGAGATTCTGGAGCAACCAGATATACTATCAGCATACTAGCATGAATAGGATCAAGATGAAAGAGTGAAGTCCAATGAAGGACTCATCAAGAATGCATGCCATACAGCTATGCCAAGATGCTGGAGATACAAGAGGGCTTGTTAACAACCTCAGGGAGCTGAAGCAGAGGCTGAAGATCAAGTCTATGATTAAGGGGAGAAAATCAAAATATCATCCATGTAAATGATGATACGTCCTTCGGCAATAAGGTCACAAAATTTGTTGTTCATAAAGCACTGGAACATTGCTGGAGTGTTTTTTGGGCTGAAGGGCATAACAATGGGTTCAAATAACCCTCAATGTGT
The DNA here is from genome assembly GCA_038089255.1 of Austroboletus rostrupii. Lineage (NCBI taxonomy): Eukaryota > Fungi > Basidiomycota > Agaricomycetes > Boletales > Boletaceae > Austroboletus > Austroboletus rostrupii. The sequence continues at coordinate 57 of JBBPKM010000834.1, read as the reverse complement.
AATAAAAGCCGCTTTCCATTGATCCCCTTCTTTGATACAAATGTTATTGTATTCCCA
>JBBPKM010000833.1:0-11639 GCA_038089255.1 Austroboletus rostrupii | reverse complement strand
CTAGGGCTCGACCCTGCATCAACACGTTGTATCTGGCTTCCAGAGCCAGATTCTTGAGCCGCACCAAGCACTGCGCCACCCCCTCGTTGTTGCCTTGTCTCAGTTCTAAGAGCTTCTTCTCGGCCTCAAGGTCTAGATTCGGGGGTAGGAACAACCCCTTGATCCATTCCTGGAAGGCTTCGAAGCCTTGTTGTCAGTGATATCCCTGACGAACGTAAAGATCTGCGGCTTCGCCCGCCGGGTTCTTCCCGGTCATGAATCCCAAGATAATTTTGATTTTCTCTTCGTCCATTGGCTGGTGGTTGAATGAGTTGAGATACAACTCCATTGTTCGCCACCATTGGACGAAGGAGTCCTTCTTGCCCTTGAATCTCTCTGGCTTCGGGGCGTACGATTTTCCAAGCAGAGTGAATGCCGCTGCACGTCATTGCTGAAACTGGTCATGATCCATCCATACAGGTGGAGGACTATGTGGGGCACCTTGTGTCACTGGTATCGGTGCCCTGGGTTGGGGCATTGCTATTTCCGGTACGACGTTTTGGGTTTCAACGGGGCGTGGGGTTTGGAGTGGTGGCAAGGAAGGTCGGACTTGGGTCATAGGATCTCTCAAGACATTGAGATACCAGATCTCATACTTCTCAGCAAAAGTGTTTGCGTTATTGATGCCCATCTGAGTGATCTCATCCGTGCCTTGCCGTATTGTCTCTGTGGCGGCGATGAAGGCAAGGGTTGTGGGTATATCTATTTCAATGTCGGCCCCCAGTGGTGCCACTCATGCTGCATGCGAGGCTGCACGTGAAGCTGCGGAGGGATAAGGTTGTGACATGATGGTTCAGCGTGGAGATAAGGGGCCCAAGGGGTCGTAGCGAGGGAGGGAGAAGGGCGAAAGAGAGGACTGAGATGATGGCTCGGTCAACGTTACTAAAAGGAAGTGGTGCGCGTTGTTCTCTACTTGTTATGCTTGTTCTGGGTAGGACACAAGCATAGCCTCGGATGAACCAAGTTCCACGGTGAGTCGTTGGTAGCCCCTGTGGAGGGTGGCACGATGGTTAGCCCCTGTAGAGAGGGCTTCAAGGAGTAGCAAGAGTAAGCGTCCACTCAATAGTAGGACGAAGACTATATGCCCGAGGTTCACAACGGAAGAGAACGTTGTGGAGCAAAGCAGACACTTGGTATTACCAAGGAGAACTAAACTAAGGTACATGGCGTACTACACACAACTTATAAAGGTATCGGCGCGTTACACGGACCATGGTACGGAAAGGAAATAAGAGTGACAACTGGGCGGAGGAATGAATAAGGCGCAGTTGTATCGTAATACAAATGACAAGTGGGATGGAAGCCTGCAGTGGCAGGCGCGATGCCGAAGTAGTCCATATAGGGGCTATCACGAGAGAAAAGGTAGGTCCGTATGAAGAAAGAAAAAGAAACCGTAACAACGTTAGTATTTACTTGGTGTTCTCTTTTTGCCAATCCTCCTCTGCTGCATGCTCCTTCTCTGCATGCTCTATCTTCATCTTTCAGTGCACTTGCTCCTCCACTGTGTGCCATGCTCTCTCCACCACCTCATACTGCCTCCTCTGGCATTCTTTGCACTTCTCCTATTTGCACCTTTTGTGTTCTTCATGTTCCTGTTGCTTGTGCTTTATGCATTCTTGCTTCCACAGAAGCATGCCAATCTTCTCCTATAGCTTGTGCTGCTTGGCTTCATATGTGGGGTTGGATCATTGGAACATGGTGGTGGTGGTGGTGATGGATGAAGAAGTGGTTGATGAACAAGTCTTGCCACTTAGGTCTATCTTATATAACCCACTGCATTGCATTCAGTCTCCACTTTCGTGGGACTCTTTGCTTGCTTACCCACTTTAGCCCCTATTCTTAGGTATGCTGATCCAATCTCATTTTGGAATGTCCTCTTCATTGAGTGTATATCTTCTCCTTATCAGGTCAACCTCTGGTCCTCCTAGAAGTGCTCCTAGGTCTCTAGATCTTCCTTGGATCATATTCTCAATGATCTCACATGAATCCAGTTGCATCAGTCTCCACTGATTTTTCTCCTTGACTGCTTCTCCCCAATTTGGCTCACAATTAGATCAAAGTCTCCTTTTGGACCTATAGCCAACTTCTGGCTACTTTTGGAAGTCTCAACTGAACCACTGTGCCTACTGGACCTCTATCGGATCCACCCACAGTCAACTGGGTCACCTGGCCATCTACCAGACTGCTTATCTCTTAACAAAGGCTAAGCTCACCAGATTACACCAAATCTTCATCAGATGTTCACCAGAACTCTCTGGCTCTCCTTCCAGCATCCAGACAAGTCCCTAGCACCTCTGTGTGCCCTTGGGCATATCCTAATGCATCCTCTTCATTGAGATCATGCTTAACTAGACTTTACCAGAACTTCCAAATCACCTCCTAATCTTGGATCCAATCAGAACTCTTCAATCTCTAACAAAAGACTCAAAGCCAACCATCCTTCATCGCTCCAGGCATTCCCCTGGATGATCCTTAGTCCACTCTGGTTTCTCTTATTGCCTCAAGGCTCTCTGATCCACATCTGGCACCTTCCAAATATGTCTCCTTTCTGTACCTATCATATATGGCTTCCTGCCATGTGTTTCTCTTGATCAGCCACATCTAGACCGCTTCCAGAACTCTCTTAGACATTGCTCCAACCCATGAGAACCCTCACTGATGTGTCTCCGCTATCCCTGCATCCAGATCTCTTCCTCCTCCCAGATCTCCTCCTGGTCCCCTGGATTCTCTCTGGCACTCTCAGTGTGGCCCCCACTTGATCTCCGGCTTTCTCTGAACATTCCTGACACATTATAATTGTCTCTTGTGCCACTGCCACATCAGCAGTCATAGAATCCACCAAGACATTACTGATTAATCATTAAATCTTCTCCTAACCTCCTGATTATCTCTTATCTGATCAGGGGCTTCTTACTGTGCATCTGGCTTATCAGCCAATGCTTGTCCTCATCACTGGGAATTCCCTCATGGTGCTCCATCCGCTTCCTGTGCTCTTTCTCACACAGGAACTTCAAGATTGCCTCATGGCATTCCAGATCTCCAACAGATCTTTATCTAGTCACATTTGATTCTTATCAGGTGTTCCATCAGACCCTTGTGCATCTTGATAATGCTTTTCTAGTCACTTGACTACGCTTGCTCCAACAGCAAGCCTTCTTTAGATTCATTGCACCTCCTTGGTGCTCCTTATTTGCTTTCTCCTATTTCCTTGATCTCTTTGTTTCTCCTTGATCTCTTGTACCACAGACATTTCTCTTCATCTCTCAGTCTCTCCATCTGCCTATATGGTGTATTTATAGCTGAGTTCTCTTTCTCAGCCTTTATCTTGATCTTTGCTCTTTCTCCTGCTGCCCTCATGGCTATATATCTAGTTTCCATTCATATCCTGCTTCTTCTTGAACTGATCTATGATTCCCCTTCATCATAAAACTTCTATCTGTTATCTCTGACTCATTCTTATCTTGTCTATTCTTGTTATGTCTGACTCAATCCTCTTTGTCTCCTTTCTTGGATAATTTTCAACTATATATAAGAACCTAGATGCACATCTGTGTATCCTAGCTTTAGTTTCCTTTAATTATAGACTTGATCTTCAGCCTTGATCCCAGCTCCCTGAGGTCATCTCCAACTCCTCTTATATATCCAGTATCCAGGCATAGCTATATGGTGTACATCCTTGATGAGTCCTTCATTGGACTTCATTCTTTTCACCTTGATTCTATTCATGCATGTGTGCTGATAGGATATACAGACCAACCAGAACCTGTCTTGCCCTGGAGGTCAAGTCTCCTAAGGGCTACACTCCACCCTACCTGGATGAAGTGTAACATGATGAGTCATATAAGATAAATAAGTGGGAGGGAAACCAGAGCTCTGATACAATATTTGCAAAAGAGAATGAGTAACTATTGTAAGAAAAGATAAGTCTAAGATTAGTTTACACTAAAGAAACAGAAATAGAACATAAGAAAGAATCATAACATTACCCCCTTAGTATATCTGAAGCCATTAAAAAGGACTTAAAGATCTAAATATCCACTGCAAGGGGAGCCAGTGATGTTGGCATAGGCCATATCATCAAGTCTGTCATTGGAAGGCTCAGAAGAAGGGACTCAGGAAGGAGGAGGATGCTATGGATGAGTTGTGGGATAGAGGCATGTGTGAGTAGACACCCATGTACTGGAATGAAGGTTAGCAGGTGAGATTGGAAGACCGAAGGTTACTGTTGCCCAGTGTGAAAAAGAAGAGACTGACAAATGATTAGACAAGGATGAAGATAAAGAGGATGACAGATTAGGAGTAGGACATCAAAGAGGGCAGTGATTGGCATAATGGCTGGGAGCCCACTTAAGGCATTGCAGATACTGAAATAAGCAACAGTCAACTTGGATATAATTTAGCCAGTGGCACTGAAAGCAAGTTTTGTGATATTGAGAATTGTAAGGACTCCGTCCCCACTGAGTGCGGAAACCGCCTCCCGACCATCGCAACACCGGACTCACTACTTAGTACGTTACCCCTATTTCGTACTCTAATTTCCCCTTTTTCGTACTTCACTCATTTTCCCTGATTCCTACAACACACACTACTTTAGTATTACTTACGAACTCTCTTCTCACTTCGCCACTCCCTTTCGCCACTACTTATTCCGCCCTAGAAGCTCACTACGATAGTTTACTTTAGTCACTACTTACATACATGGTTCGTATTACTTATACCTTCACTTGTACCTACCTAAAAACAAGAATTCGAGTCCCTCGGTCACCATCGAAAGCAAAGTCATCGTCAGAGACATAGTAACGACCTCACGAAACGCATCGCACCGCTCGTCATTCCCCGCAGCGCCGGGACATCGATATTTATCGCCTCGACATTTTACACCTTCCTTTTTTGTACTTATCACTTAGTCATCGACCCCTGTCCTCGTCCAGACACAACACATCTAAAGTCCTTACAGAATGATTGGAGGGTAAAGGATCAAAACTGTTGTTTCCAGACCATTAAGCTTTTATGCATTGTATGAGTCATTCTTCTAATGAGTTTAAAGCAAAAGATGAGGCCAACAGAGTGGATGGTGGAGGGAATGTTATTCTCTTGGAAAGTGATGCTTTTATGGCTAGATCCTTGCAGTACCTGTCAATGTCCATTTGAAGATTGTCCTGAATATAAAGGAGTTTTTGTCTGTAAAGGGTGGTCCTGGTGTTACAATTCCTTTTTATTTTCTATTTCCTTTTTCTTCAATATGTCTACATCTGGACTTATATTTCTTCTCACAATAGTCACTTCAATTCTCTCATGACTATAGTACTGGTATACCAGTTCCTCTATGCATACTCATTTCTTATTACTTATGACTTCTTACTGACTGATACATCAGGCAGTGCTTACTCATATGTCTTTACTTTCACTTCTCTTTTTGTACTCTACAAGCCTGCCCTCAAGTTTCTCTTTACATATATAAACCCTTCAACAGGTTTCCAGTAACTTAGCTTAGTTCTCCCTTGTATTCCCCTAAATACACTCTTTTGTCCCACTAGCTCCTTGGTACTCTCTTTCATCAAGTCTTCTAGTAACCAGACTTTGTCCTACTATTGAATGGATGCTATCCAGAATTATCTCAAAACTTAAACTCTAGGGTTATCCAGCACTTGGTTCTTGCTCCACAAGGGCCACACTCCTATCTATCTGGTTGAAATGTAATATCTGGCATCTTGTAAAAGAATATTTCCCATAGATTCTAGAGATCCACATTGGAGATATGAACAATAGAGAGCATGGATGGCAAAGTCTGGGTCTAGATGAGCATCAATGGCAGTTGTGAAATGAGAGTTGGTAAGAACCTGTTCATGTGCTACAGAGTGGATTGGATCGACATTAGGTTCTTTAAAGTGATGGACTAGGCAAGGAGTATTGATAGCAGGGATAGTGACTAGGGATGGATTTATGGTGATGGTGGTAGCTTCAATGGTTGGAAGAGTGACAAGGGGGGTAACAGGACAAGTAGGAGATGGTGAAGCTATAGTTGAAGTTTGAAGAGAAAAAATGGATGAGATAGAAATTGTGTTGATGATGGGTGAGGATATTGTTTGCAGGTGATATTTCAAGTGATTGAGAGAAGAATATTGAGAAGTGAAGCTTTTTATAAGCAAGGAGAGCAGACTGTGCATTTTTGAGATCCTATTCTAGGACCCAAGAATCTTTTTTGGCTGAATATTCCTTCCATCAGATCAAATAGGAATAAGACTGTGGAGTTTTGCGATGTTGTATAACCTTCTCAATTTCATATTCTTTTTTACCATTGATAAGATTAGGAGGTGGTGCAGAGATGTTCTTGCCATAAATATCATTTTCTTTGTATTAGATAAGAAGGAACACAGAAAGATGTTATGGATTTTCCACAGGGCTTGGAGTTGGAAGCAATAATAGATGGGTGATAGGACCTGGGTTATGGTAAAGAGTCATTCATATTTAGGGGCAAACTTCAAGTTGGCAATAAGCTATTTCAAATTTCATGCTTCTAGCCAAACCTTCTCTCCTTTGGCAAATGGGGTAAAACCTCATCAAGATCATGCAGCCATAGTTTGTCTAGCAAGTTCATAAGAAGAGTTTTGAGACAGTTCTTGACTGCAGGAAGATTCAATGATTGTATAATTGAGGAAAAGGCAATGGGTTTGTCTCCCATCATGAGATTGAATGAAGATTTGCCCATGATAGAGTAAGGACAAGGGCTATGCACAAACTAAGCTGTGGTGATATGGTTGGTCCAAGTTCTAGAGAAGTTTCCACAAATGATATACAGGTAGGTTTCTATCTCCTAATTAATGTGTTCTGTTTCTCCATCTATTTGGAGATGGTATGCAGAGGACAGGGTGAGACTGTAGTTAAGTAGTCTTCCTAGCTCTTTGGTGAAGGCTGAGATGAACTGAAGTCCATGATTAGAGATGATTTTATCATATAAACCAAACTGTTTGTGAACTTCATGAAAAAAAAAAGTGGTAATTCCTTTGGCAGTAACAGTTTTCTTGGTAGGGCAGAGGATTACCCCCTCAGTAAGCCCATGGTTGATCATGACCAAGAGGGAATCAAAGCCAGAAGACAAAGGGAGATCTGCTATTAAATCACAGAAGATTTTCTGAAAAGGGTGGATGTAGGAGGAGGCAATAGATATAAGAGGAGGAATAGTTGGGTGGGTATTGGTTTTGTTTTGCTAATAGGTGGCATGACCAGTAACATAAGAATAGACAAAAAATGCAAGACCAGGCCATCAAAATTCAAAGGCAATGAGTTGACGAGTTTTGAGGTAGCCAGGGTGACCAGCAGTAGAATGATCATGCTACTGGGCAATGATGGAGCAACAGAGGTTAGAATTGGCAGGAATATAGATCCAATTTTTGTAGAAGAGAATACTGTTGTGGTGTTGCCAGTCTGCAAGACAAGAGCATAGAGATTGGGGAAAATCTTCTTGGATGGACTGGAGTGACTGTAGAACTAAGGGATCAGATGATGATACAGAGGAGATCTTATCATGAAGAGCATTATCAATAAGGTTAACAAAGAGGAAAGGAGGCAAAAGGGTTATTGCAGCATTATTGGTGGAGGTATCAAGACACTAATCAGGTCATTGAGAGAGAGCATCTGGTCCAGCAAGGAGTGCACCAGGTACATAAATCATTTTAAGATCATGGTCAGAAATATCAAGAAGCTAGTATGCTTAGCAATAGTTTAGTTTCTGAGGTTGTTTGAAATATATTAGATTTTTGTGATTAGTAAAAATCTGTACTAGAAATGCAGATCTGAAAAGATAATGGAACCAAGCTTGAAGGGCACAGATGACAGTTAGGAGTTCTCAGTCATAGATGTCATAATTTCTTTTGGTGGCAGAGAAGATCTATCATAGATAGGAGCAGGGGTGCTAGTTGCCATTTTATCAGTTTGAAGAAGAATTCCTCCAGTGGCATACTTTGAGGCATCTGTGGCAACTGTGAAAGGTTTGGACAGGTCAAGGAGGTAAAGGACTGGTTGAAATAGGAAGATTTTTTTAAGATATAAGAAAGCTTGTTCATATTCTGCTGTTCAAGACCAGGGATGATTCTTTTTTATAAGGTCAAAAAGGGGTCATGCAATGTTGGAATAGCCATTGACAAATCAGTGGTAAAAGTTGGCAAATCCCAGGAAGGAGCATACTTTTTTTGGCTTTGTAGGAGTGGGCCAGAATCAGATTCCTTCAAGTTTGATGGGATTCATGTTGAGGGATCCTGGCTTTGAAATTATTCCAAGGTATTCTACCTGGTGTTATACTTTGCCCAGGTAGAGTGGAGTGTAGCCCTTAGAAGACTTGACCTCTAGGGCAAGACAAGTTCAGGAGGGTCTTAATATCCTATCAGCATACTTATATGAATAGAATCAAGGTGAAAAGAGTGAAGTCCAATAAAGAACTCATCAGGGATAGATGCCATAAGGCTATGCCAGGATATTGGTAATACAAGAGGAGTTGGAGATGACCTCAGGGAGCTGGGATCAAGGCTGAAGATCAAGCCTATGATTAAGGGAGACTAAAGCTAGGGTATATGGATATACATCTAGGTCTCATATACTGTTGAGCAATGTCCAAAAAAGGAAACAAAAAGGATTGAGTCAGAGATAAGTCAAATAGAAGGTCCAGGGTAAAGGGGAATTATAGATCAGATTAAAGAAGCAAGATAAGAAGAAGATCTATATGTATAGCCATGAGGGCAAGAGGAGAGGAAGCAAAGATGAAGATAAAGGCTGAGAATGGGGACTCAGCTATGAATACACCATATAGGTAGATGGAGAAACTGATATATGAAAGGGAATGTCTGTTGGTACAGGGATCAAGTGAGAACAGAGAGATCAAGAGAACAAAGAGCCAGAAAAATGAGGAACATCCAGAGGGTCTGACAAATCTAAGAGAAGACCTGCTGTTGGAGCAAGTGCAGCCAAGTGACTGGAAAGGCACCATCAAGATGCACAGGGGTTGAGAGGAACATCTGATGAGAATCAGATGTGACTAGATAAAGATCTGTTAAAGATCTGGGATGCTATAAGGCAGACTGGAAGTTTCTGTGTGAGAAGGGCACAAGAAAGCATATGGATCATCATGAGAAGATGCCCAGGGTCAAAGGCAAGCATTGGCCGATAAGCCAGATGCACAGCAAGAAGTTCCTGATCATATGGATAAGAATCAGGAGGTCAAGAGAAGGTCTGATGATCAATCAATGATGTCTTGGCAGATTCTGTGACTGTTGATGAGGCAATGGCACAGAAGACATTTGGAATATGTTAGGGATGTTTGGAGGAAGCTGGAGATCAAGTGGGGACTGCATTGAGAGTGCCAAAGAAAATCTGTTACAACTTGTCCCTACCTTAGTAGCCCCACTATACTTTTTCCTAGATCAGCGATCTCCTGCTCTTTTTACCAGAGACCCCTCCGCTCCTGTATGCTCCTGGCATCTTCCAGGCCTCTCCTGGGCTGTCCTAAGCCATTCCTAGGTTGTCTCCAGATGTTCCTCACCAGTTGCTCTTTGTGAGCTATCCAGCCTCCTTCATCCCTGGATCATGATTACAACCTAATCACCCTCTCATGGTTCGTATTCAGCATCCTCTGAATGCTCTCCCAGTCTTCTGAGCTTCTGGATCTCTCATCTGGCCTTCCCTGATCTTCCTGGATCATGTTCTCTTCATTGAGTTCACATGGTCTTCTCATCCAGTCACCCATCTGGCCCCCTAGAAGCACTCCCAGGTCTCCAGATCTTCCTTGGATTCTATCCTCAAAGATCTCCCTTGTATCCAGTTGCATCAGCCTCCTCTGATGCTCCTCTTTGACTGCTTCATCTAGATCTGGCTCACAATTAGATCTATACCTCCTCCTAGACCTGTATCTGACTTCTTGCTACTCCTGGAAGTCCCCAACTGAACCACTGTGTCTACTGGATATCTACCCAATCCACCCACAGTCAACCGGGTTATCTAGCCACTCACTAGACCGCTTGTTCCTTAACAAAGAATCAAGCCTCCTAAATCACATCTGATCTCCATCAGATGTTCACCAGACTCTCTGGCTCTCCTGCAAGCATCCATACAAGTCCCTAACACCTCTGTGTGTCCTTGGGCATACCCAAATGCATCCTTTTCATTGAGATCACACTTTTTTTGACTTCACCAGAATGGAGAGCCAGAGGTTCTGGTGAACATTTGATGGAGATCAGATGTGATTTGGATGGCTTAGCATTGGATAAAGCTGAAGCAGTCAAGTATATGGCCAGATGGCCCAGATAACTGTGGGTGGAGCCAGAGGGACTTCCAGTAGGCACAGATAAGCAAGGAGAACTTCAGGAGTTGGGCCCAAAGTCAGACAAGATACTGGAAGGAGACTCTAATCTAATTGTGAGCCAGATCAAGGAGAAGTGGTCAAGGAGGAGCATAAAAGGGGGCTGATGCAGCTGGATACAAAGGAGATCTTTAGAAGCATGATCCAGGGAAGATCTAGAGATCTGGGAGTGCTTCTAGAAGGCCAGATGGATGACTGGATGAGGAGACCATGTGAACTCAATAAAGAGGATATGATCCAGGGAGATCAGGAATGGCCAGATGAATGATACAGAATATCAGGGGACTGGGAGAGCATTCAGAGGATGCTGAATGTGAACCATGTGAGGTTGATCAGGTTATGATCCTGATCCAAGGATAGAAGGAGGCTGGATGGCTCATAGAGAGCAACTGATAGAGGACATCCAGGAATGACCTGGAAATGGCTTAGGAGAGCCCAGAAGAGGCCTGGAGGATTCCAGGAGCATGCTGGGTTGGAGTGATCTCTGGTAGGAGCAGAAGATAATGGCTGATCTATAGTGGAGCTACCAAGGTAGAGACAAGTTGTAATACCAACATTTCCTAAATAAAGAGTTTCAAGACTTTATTGCATAAGGGTGCATCATTATTTATATGAACGATATTCTAATCTTCTCTCCATACCCAAAAATTCATGATGAACCCACACATTATGTATTGCAATGAATGAGAGAACTCAACCTATGACTTTACCTCCAAAAGTGTCTCTTTAATTCTGACCAGGTAGAATATCTTGGTATGATCACAAAATCTGGCTCTCTTGCCATGGATCCAGTCAAACTCGAAGACATTAGATCGTGGCCAACTTCTACTGAGCTAAAAAAAGTATGCTCTTTTTTAGGCTTTGCCAACTTTTATTGTTGCTTTGTCAATGGGTATTCAACATTGCACAATCACTTCTTGACCTTATAAAGAAAGACCACCCCTAGTCCTGGACTGAAGATTGCAACAGGGCCTCTTTCCACCTCAAAGAGATCTTCTCATCCCAATCTATTCTCTGCCTCCCAGATTTCTACAAACCATTTGCCATTGCTATGAATACTTCAAAGTATGCCATGAGTGGCATTCTTCTCCAAACCAATAAAAATGGTGATTGGCACCCATGCTCTTACCTATCCCAAATATTTTCTGCCACAGAGCACAACTATGATATTTATGATTGAGAACTCCTCACTATTATCTGTGCACTCCAGGCCTGGCATCATTACCTCCTAGGCTCTGCCTTCCTCATTCAG
>JBBPKM010000832.1:0-11644 GCA_038089255.1 Austroboletus rostrupii | reverse complement strand
CGATGGACGTCACCATCACTTAGGACAATGCACTGGCTAGTGCCAGCTGGAGGGGGGGATGTAACGAATATGGACATAAGACATAGCTATAGGTACCGCTATCATATATAAGGAGCTCCCTTGTCCTGTACTTTCCCCCAGCACTCGTAACACGGAGATTAGAACAGTCACTGTTGCGAGCCTCTTCTGTGTCACATCTGTGACAGTGTATGATGGCAGGTATGGATCGCCTGAGAGGCCGTGTAGTACTTGATACTTTGCAACCGGAGGAAGTAACTCAGCCTTTGTAATACGAATGACTGACGTGATCAGGAACGGTGCCTCCCATCGTCAGTGCAGGAGCGTGTTGACATGAGAATAGACTTTAATCATGGTGGTCATTGGATCACATGGTTCACTAGTAATACAGTGCTCCCTGGACAGCGCTGCGTCAAGTTTCAGTGCTCTTCTTAGAACAAGGGTCACCGCTGGAGTGGGAAGGGCGAAGCCGCCTTGCGACCCTAAACCCGAGCGGAACAAAACTTCATGACACTCGCTGTCTCACACCGTAACATTTTTCATAGACACCCCGTCGTTGCCATCCTCGGCTGTCCTTGAGATGGCCCCCGTGTCCTTTTCACTTTGGTCCAAGGCGTTCAAGAAAATGAAGAGTCTCGCCAGGTTGTCAAATGCTAATGGAGACGACAAGGCGAGGTCAAGTTCGCCTTCACCAACGACAAGTACCACCCTGTGCGATGCTTGGTCGAAAAAGGACACAGATACGACGACGCTCTCGTCGCATGAAGAAAAGGACCTCACTTTTGTCGCCGACCTGGAGCCAAACGTGTGGCGGGAGATCCTCTCCTACTGTGAAGTCGTCGATATCATTCACGTTGGCATGGTACATCAAAATCATTTTATGGTCGCGCGATGCTAAGCTGTGCTCTCTCTCAGTCGTGTCGATCGTTGGAATCCGTGACGCAAGACTACCGTGTGTGGTACTTTGCATTGCTGCGCATCTCCCACGATAAAAGGCTCCCGTGTCTCAGTTTCCGCATCCGATCGCTCTCTCTTGTGAGCTTGCGTCAAAAGGCGATCTTGTCGGCGCGTCTCGATCATCTTTCTCGGGGTCTCGATCCTAGACCGTTCCCTTATACGACGACGGCGCTTTCCTTGCCTGTGTCGGCAGTATGGGCCATCTCTTTTCTCCCAGGTGGAGAGTGGCTAGCCGTGTTGTGCCGAATGGCTGGAAAAGATGGTGTCATGCTCTGCAAAACGGATGGGTTGGGTGAACCTTGCACATGCATATCTTCTGTTTCAGATTGGAGCGTGACCAAGATGTGGGTATTTACGAGCGACAAGGGAGGTTTGTTGCTATTGCTTCGTTTTGACCGACCAAATACGTATGTTTTTCTCTTACGTGTTTCTCATCGACGAGACTCTGCTCATTCCTGTTTAGGACCAAGCTCGTCGTGTATTTGATCCATGATTTGGATAGTTGCCCAAGCCTGGAGACAATATGGAGTGCCGAATTCCCGGAGATCGAGAACTGTGCTGCCCTCGGAAATTATATCGTCTATGGGTGGATCGATCGCAGCAGTACTGAACCGAGGCATCTTGTCAGAGTGTCAAGGCTCGATTCTTATCATGTGCTTGTGGAGTACGGCACGTTGGAAGTCGAATGGGAAGTCGGTAAATGGCCGGTGAGTGCCACGATAGTCATACGGTCATTTGATTTACTGGTGACCTACGTTTGACGAAGCACTCTTACGGTCTGCGCACGTCATGTTCTCAGATAACGGTGATGGTCTCGAGCACGAATCTGATCGCGGCTTACAAGGTTCCATTTATGATCCCATCAGGGGACCCTTGCGAGCCGACGAGCATTGCCCCATTTTGGCGTTTCTCGTGCGCTCGCATGACTCCTCGTGCCGTTTACCTCGTTCCCTCCCTCCCTGCGGTCGACACGCCGAGCATCATCATCCTCTATGGGTCCCGGTGTCTTTTCATCACGCCAAGTTTTGACACGGATCCACTTCAGCGCCATCCCACCTATTTTTCGACATACACGTATCCGCGCGAGCTCAAGCGACCGATGCTGCTCGGTCCGCATCGTGCGTTTTGGGATCTCGGACGGGGAATGGTGGGAATGGGGATGTTACCGGCCCCGGTAACGCCAGCGTTTTGCGAACGTGGTGGTGCGTGGGATATGACGGGCATTCATGCACCCGAGGCGAATCTAGCCAATGAGGTACATCCGCTGGGTCATGCTGGGCTTTGCAGGGGCAAGGTGGCTAGGGCAGCTTGGGACGAGGAGAGTGGGAGGCTTGCGTTGTGTTCCAAGGCTGAATCGTTGTTGGTGATCATAGTAAACCTGACGTCCTGAATGTGCATCATGAGTGCTCACACTCCGCATGGTAGTAATGGATATCCATTGGTTCCGCCTACTGCATATTGTGCTGCATATCGGCGATGATTATGTTCTGACAGTAGATATTTATGTTGCATAGGAACCAAATATTCAACTCGAGTTCATCACACAGACGTTTGGAAACACATCACGGCAACATAGCATACACAGCGCGGCAGTCGATACGGCGGTTTTGATGTATCATACCACGCTAACTAGCATAAAAAGGGAGGTACAGTCATTCACCGGCACTTTAAACACCGAATTTACAAGCCACGCTGAAAACGCAACATCACAAATATTTTAGATCGGGTACTGCAGATGTCTAATATGAAAAGGATACTCCTAAGCTATTACCCATGTAAATTTTTAAAATTTGAGAATACAACCATGGACGAACAACAAAAAATGAAGCCTTATCACCGCCCACCGCCACTTTAAACAGACCAAATGTAGTATATGTCTGGTGCCGAACCTATGCCGAAATTATCTAAGTGTTATCACCCTCTGACTGTGCTCATTCCCACCAGTTGCTTCTGCCGCTGCACTGCTCTTTGCCCCAGGCCTTTGGTTTGCCTTTTCCAGCTTTTTCCGCTTTGGCTTTATCCATCCGACTGGCCGTTTCTCATGCTTTGCAAGGTCATGTTCTTCCTCCCAAAGATGCAATTCCTCTCGGTATGCCTCATTATGCTCTTTGTTTCTTTGCTTACATGCTTCATCAGCTTCTTTCCACATAGCTACCAGCTCTGTTTGGGTGCACTTTCACTTTTGCCAAGCCTCTTGCTCAATCTTGTCCTTTTTGGCTGTTGCAACATGCTCATTAACCCACGCATGGAAGTTCTCGCCTGTAAGTAGCTTTGGCAATCCACCCCCATTAAGTTTTCCTCTTTTCTCCCTCTTCTGTTTGTTTTCTTCTGCTTGGAGCTGCCCAGACATATGACTGACAAACATCCCATTCAAGATGTTAGTTGCTTGTGCACCAACCAATGCATTCTTGTATGCATTGGCCTCGGCACATGACTGTTTCCAAGCATCATGGTAAGCCTTTTCTTTCTCTGTCTGGGGCTCATCATAGAGTAATAGACTATGGTGCTGGCATGGTGTGGATGCTGGTGGTATGGTTATGGGGATATATTTGGGGAGTTGATGTGATGAGGTAATGGAGCTTTGTCAACTAGAAATGAGGCTGACATTGATGCAAGTGTATTGATGGCATTTTGTATAGCAGGTGCTGGGAGGTCTACATTGGACTTAGAGATGTGTGATAATATAGGAGATGATTGTATGGATGTTGCCAATGGAAAATCAGTTGTCTGGACCTCTTGAAATTGTTGAAGCAAATTAGTCACAGCACGGATTGGACTTGACTGTGAAAGTGGAAGATAACCATGTAAGGATGTCTCCAAACTTGGAGCCATCATTTCCTTTGTTACAATATTAGGGTTGAATGGCCATACTCCAGTCTTTTTGAATGCTGTTTGAATAAGCACAAATGTTAACACCTTGTGGTGAGCCTTTTCATATACAGATATAAATGTTTCTTTTGTGATTTTCTGTCCTGTCTGGCTTTTGAACTTATCCTGCTCCTCTAACCAGCATTTTTTCAAAGGACCAAAGATAACAACATCAAGGCCTTGGTAAATATATGTTGTATGTGCTGGATAGCAAAGAACATGGATATTATGTTCATATGCATAGTCAAGGAAGTCTTTTGTATAATAGGAGGTATGGCCATCAACAAGCAAGAGTTGGGCATGTCCTTGAGCTTTATCACAGGTTTTTGTGTCGAAATCTGCAATCCACAGTGATTCAATCATGCTATCTGTCCAGCCCTTATCAGAATAAGCAATACTATTTTATATGGATGAGTTTTAATTTTTATGATATGGATTTATATTCTTACAATGCATGTAGTGTATTATCTTGATGCCAGTTTGTCGAAAATGATTGCCCTTTGTAGATGCATGTCAGAGGTATTGTACTTCCATCAGCACAAATTGTAACCATTACTGTGATTGTTTCTTTATTTCCATCACATTGCTGATATTGCATTTTTTTTCCAGCAGGTCCTATAACACACTGCTTTTGTCCAACACCTGGCTGAAACCCAGTTTCATTGACAGCCCAAAGACAGTCTTTTTCAATGCTATTCTCATCCAGTGTCTTTTTCAGGAGACTAAACCATGCTTTGTGAGTGTTTTCATTTACTGCCCATCCACGATTAGAGTCCAATGATGTGCTCCAATATGCTCCCAATTGCTTGGCATTTTGGATAAGAAAACAGTCAGTCCAATTCTTGCCAACATCAGATGGTGGAAATCCTAACTGTCCTAAATGAGCATGAAGAATCATATTGACATGCTGTTTCAAGGTTTCATGTGTAAGTGGAAATCCTCAATTTGCAAGGGCAATGCAGTAGGCAATGACAGCCTCTTTTTCCTCCTGGGTAAGCCAAGCATTATTTTCTTCATTTGCTTGCTGACAGCTCCATCCTCCAGAAAGATGGTTCTTGAGTGTGACATGGTTGAGGTGGACATTTTTTCCCCTAGCCTTCATCTCTATGTCTGCTGCAAGGCAGAGCTTGCAAAGACTACAAGGTTTTTTGTCTGAATTTTGCTTGTCTTCAGAGTGGAGCTGGATGGCATAATTGAGGGCCTCTTCCATGTCGAGAGCACGTTTTCGTTGCTTTGCAGCTTTGGACTTAGACCGCCCGGGCATTATTACAGTAGCAGTATATTAAAAACATGTTATATTTTGCATCGTCATTAGACTTGAAGTTTACGACGCGCTAGTCGAGTCGCACACCTTCCATTTATGGTATATCTCCAAATAGCCGATGGAGATAAACAGCCACATGAACATGGCTGACCGGCATTGCTCTGGCATCTCTAGTAGCTTTAGATTCATAGATCGCATGGCTATAGCACACTCTTAAGAGTTACTTCTATTTATTCCCAAGTTGAAATAACTCTTAAAGTGCATTCACAAGCCATAAAGTCTTTTTTAAACCGGTTTTGGATGGTAAATGAATTTTGATATTTTTTATTGAACAGATACAAACATTTAAAGCTATCTATGTTGTTCTAGTGAGTAATGCCCTTATATAAGTATTTTTTTTGTGGAGGTCAGAGTTTGTTTTCATATTGTATACAGGTTTGTTTAAAGTGCCGGTGAATGACTGTACTGTGTACGTCCATGTCACTTTCCTCGCAATGGTTCCTTCTCCCTGTGTCCCTCGCACTCCTCGTTGTTCTTCTCCGCAAAGAGGACGCTCGACGTCAACGCCTTCCACCTGGTCCGCCTCCGGTTCCGTTGTTGGGCAACATTCGTGGAATAGACATCGGGTATCCCTGGAAGACATATGCAAAGTGGGGTAGAGAATATGGTCAGTTTCTCCATGGCACGCCTTCGCGTCCTGGCTCATGCATATGTACAGGTAACATCATCTACACGCGACTGTTGAGCCAGGACATCATCGTTGTCAGTTCCGAAGAGGTTGCGCAAGACCTCCTCGAGCGACGGTCCCACAATTACTCTAGTCGGCCTCCAAGTCTTTATGCCATGAACGAATTGTGAGTTTCTACTCTTCGCCTTGTGGTGTACTTGATGGCCTGCGAATAAGTACCGGCACAGAGTTCAATTCTATATTTCTGCCCTACGGTAACCGCTGGCGCCTACATCGCAGGTTTTTCCACCAAGCATTTCATTCCACCGCGGCCCCATCGTTCCGTCCCATTCAGTTACGGAAAGTGCATGATTTAGTCCTGCGCTTGATGTCGAAACCGCACCAGTTCCAGGCACACTTGCACCTGTGAGTCAATTCTGTTGAACCGAGACGCTCGTTTTTGCTATCCATTTCCGACAGTCTTAGTGCCTCATTGATCATGTCGGTCATGTACGGCTACGAGATTTCGGGACCGGATGATAGTATCGCTATTCAACTCGAACAGGGGATAGAGGCTGTCGTGGACATCATGCGACCAGAGATCACTGCTATTCTAACCGCGTTTCCATTCAGTGAGTGCTCCCATGTACTCATTCCCATTCGACTTCTTGACTTGTGCTTGCTAGTCAAGTACCTCCCCGCGTGGTTTCCAGGAATGGGAATCAAACGTCAAGCACTTGTTATACGAAGCTGTGTTCCGCCTTTGGTCGATTGGCCTTTTGAATATGTGAAGAAGAATATGGTTTGTACACGTCACCCACCATTGCAAGGCGTATAATCGTCAACGTATTTGAAATAGGCGGAGGGCACTGCAGCTCCATCAATGGTTCTGGATGGCATACTAAGGATACAAGACAGAGCAACAACGGAGGCAGAAACAGCTTACCTCCAGAAGGAATTGAAGGAATCATCTGCGACCGCATATGGCGGTGAGCAAACGTTTTTGCAATAACGCTGAACTAGGATATGTCTGAACATCGTGTGGTTAGCTGCGTCGGAAACGGTGCGAAGCTGATTTTGCAGAGCCCTGAGGGTCTTCCATTGATCACACTGCCCCTCGACAGACGTATTCCACACTCATGATCTTCTGTTTAGTCATGACACTATATCCCGATGTGCAGGCACGAGCTCAAGCTGAAATTGATTCTGTGATTGGAAAAGGGCTACCAAGGCTCCCTCAGTGGGAAGATCGGTCTTCCCTCCCCTATGTGGAGGCTGTGATCAAGGAAACGTTGAGGTGGCACCCGGCTGTGCCTCTTGGTGAGTAGACAGAGTCGTTTGTCGAGTGTGAAATCCAACATAGTTGCAAGGTATCCCGCATGCAACCGTAGACGATGACTTTTACAAAGGATACTATATCCCCAAAGGCTGGTCATCTTTCTCTGGACAAGGACGCCACTGACCCCACATCCAGGTGCTACGGTGGTGGTCAATGCTTGGTGCGTCATCAATGCACCTGGCTGATCCAAATCAGGTCTCTGACGACCAAACTCCAGGGCGGTTTCCCAAGACCCGATTAAATATCCGGAACCCCAAAAGTTCAAACCAGAGCGCTTTCTGCAAGGAAACAGCCCATCTGTCGACGAACTCTCGTTTACGTTCGGGTTCGGGCGACGCATCTGGTACGGCTCCCCCGTTGACTTTTTCTTCTTCTTCCTCGTGTTTAATTCAGAGTGGACGTCACGTCTGTTTTGACATGACAGCGCCGGAAGGCACGTCGCGGATGCGTCTCTCTGGATCTCGATCGCCACCTTGCTTGCCGTCTTTCGCTTCGAAGCGCCATCTTGGTGGGACCCGGGTCCGGATGGCGCCAATGTGAAGTGGGCCAAAGGTTTGACAACGTGCGTTGCGTTTCTCCCTCGTTCTTTTTCCTGCCAACGTGTTGGTACTAATGAGTCCGCACCATCGGATTTTCTAAAAACTATTTTCAGGCGTCCAGAGGGTTTTCCGTGCGAAATCAAGCCACGACACGAGAATCTGGACCCAGAGAGGCTCGCATACTTGATTGGGCTAGCTGCGTCATGAGTACGAGCAAATCCTGGGGATTCCATCGGCCGAAGGTTCTTTTACGGTTGCTTTCATATTGTATTCGAGGGCGATCCACATGAACGTGCGATCAGCGAGATGTAACAGACAATTCCAATTCCACGAACGTGTTAGAATTATATTATTCAAAAAATGCACCGCTACCACCCCCAAGATATCGTAGTCAGACTCCTAAGCCGACAGTCCGATCGTTGCAGCGTATCGCAATCAATATAATGTACATGCTTGATAATGACTAGAGCGATAAAAACTGAACTACCTGATACCCATAGGGGGTTTCAAACACATCACAGCATGGGGAAAAGAACTTTCTACAATCAACGATCTTGAAGGTCATTCAAAAGACGGAGAATATTGATGACTGCAAGGGGAGATGAGCAATAAATCAATACTGGGAAGTTCCAACTTACAAAGGTTAACAAAACTGTGGAATAGGGATAGTTAGCCAATTGACAGGTGCTAGAAGAAACAACACGCACTCGAGATAGAGGCTGATGGAGCCCATGATAAATTCGTCAGGAGACAGACGCTTGGTGATAACGAATGTGTCGTAGACGATGTAGCCACTGAAGATTAAGCAGGCGCCCACCGAGTAAATGATGTCCATGGTCTGCCCGAATGGAATGAATATGTTGACAAGCCCCGCCATCACTACGGAACTAATGTTAGATCTGGACACGGGACGTTGACAACACGCAACGTACTCAGAGCAAGGAGGGCACCAAACAGCCAGGGTCCAAGACCAGAGAAATCATACTGCGACACGATGTCAGACATGACTATAGCAGCAAGACGGAAAACGCCAACCTTTGATTGAAGCGTGAAGAGTGTCAGGCCAAAAAAGACCCCCAAAGTGATCAAACTGCCACCAATTAATAAACTTGATAAGCGAAACGAGATGCAAAACATACAGAGCCTGCAGCACGATGATGTTGTCGAAGAACGCAGTGAGTACTCCTAAAGTGAAAGCTTCCATTACGGTGAATGTGGACAGCAATACGAAGTTGAGCGGATGGCTATGCCGCTTCCAGAAAAGAAGGCCGAGATTGATCAAGGTACCAAAGAGAGGGAGGTAAAGAGACCATGTGCTGAACAGGAATCGATCAGACGGCGAGTATACGATACAGAACCGCTGGACGCACTGTTGTTGAACCCACATGAGGGCCGAATGTGACTGGGAGATACCGCCAGCGACCAAGCACGTAGCAAACTATCCATAGAGTTGGAAACAGCGGGGTGGGAGCAGTGACGGTAACTTACAATCTGACAGACTTGAAAAGGTGTCAGCTGAGGATACGTTGAAGGCATAGGTGCACTTACACAGGATCGTGTATACCTTGCGGATGAAGGCAGCACGAACTTCGGCAGAGCTCTCGGAAACGGTCACTCCATACTGTAATCACATATATGAGCATGTCGAGCATGTTTTCAAGTACACCCATACCTTGAAATCGTCTGGAACGTCACCCTGCTCGGGCTGATCGTAGAAGGCGCCACCTGGAGACCTAGGACGACCCAGCAACGGGTCGACGGCGCCGAGTCCAGAGTTGAATGCGGGTTTTCCGGACGTGCCGGTGGCCTGGTAAGCTGGGGGAGGGTTTGGATATTGGCTCGAGCTCATTGTGTTGGAGCGATAAGTAACGTCAGCGTTCGGAGGGGCGAGCCAGGGCTTTATATCCAGGATGGCTGAGTCAGCGCAGTGTGGCTGTACCCCGTGCGCGGCTGTATTTGGAGCACTGCCCCCACATTTAATCATGTACTACATGGCTTGGACCCGCTTTCGGTCCTTTCAACACCTTCCCAATCGCGCTCGAAACGTTCCCTGCCTCACTGTAATCCGGCATGCGCAAGAACCGCCTCCCCCGCACTGCGCTCTCCTCTCGTGTCCGCCGCCCTGCCCGCTGCAGCTCGTCCACCAGCCTCTTGACCATTCCCTCTGCATGCTCTCCTCGCGAACGATCCCGATCCCGGCCAGCCGCCCGCTGATTACGATCCATGTCATGCAATATGTGTTTATCGTTGCTCAGATCGTCGACGACATCTCGGACCGCGAGGTCTGGGCGTGGTATGGCGTGGGCCGTGTGTATGATCGTGATCGCAGCCAAAAGGGCAAGAGTACGCATGATGGAAAAAGAGGCAGAGTAGGTCGAATGATAGCTCAGGCGATGGGATCGATGTCGTAGGCGGTTGCGATCGACTGCGTTCTCGTCACGCCGAAACCGCTTATATGTTCAGCCCGCCAGTGGCTGACCACAGCCTATACCTTGGTGTGGAGGCTGACTGTCAACCTCGGAGAACTTTTGGATTGTGGTACCGACTTTCTATCTCGAAAGTCAAATATTCTGCATCCAGTGCCCTGCATCGCACATTTGGGCATGTGGATGCCGTCCATTCCAGCTCGACTCCAGCTCCCTTGGCATATGGATATGGGAGTTGGTTTCATGACCACACTCACCTAGCTGTGTCGCCACCCACGCCATAACTTCGACCTCGCCCTTTTCGCTCCTGGATGTTAAACCACCCAGACAGATCAGTGGCCTGATATCCACGAGACAATTTAACCATCGGAACTCCAACTCAACACCGAAATTGGGACGCTGCCAACGGGTCACTACGGAATTCGAATTCGTGACAGAGGGATCTCGAGATGGAGCTCGTAACCGAGTGTGGGCTTTATTACACGCCCCCATGAAGCCTACACTATTTGGGATGAGACGCAGATCTGCCAGCACCCTGCGATGTAGACATAAGCACTTACTCTATTTTACGTACGTCGCCTATCGCTCGTCTGTATGTGGTATGAGACTGGACACCGCCGAGTGTCATTTCCGCGAATACTCCATCTCGGAGGTGAAGTACGCGTGTGGTACCCTTCGAGTATATACGATGCAGTCCGTAAGAATCATCAGCAAGAGGCTTCGTTTCGTCCGAGTGGCGATCGATGCATTCTGACTATCTTTTCATTTCAACGTACGAATTACAACACCTCTCAGGCCAGCTTTCGGCGTGAACCATTTATTTCTCTCACCATCATGCGACCCTCCTGACGGGTTCCTCCTTACGCAGACAAGAGCGCCTTGGAGGGCAGTCCCAGCTTGCGACAAATCGCTTCCATGTGTTCACGCTCCTTATCAGACGCATTGTCACCAAACGCGGCGTCCATCTCTTCCAACGTCTAAGCCCGATCTGAGTCAGTCATGCGGCGCATCGACGGAAAACGATTCGATCCTTACCCTTCCTTTCGTTTCAGGGTAAAAGGTCACTACAAGCAGGCGGTAATCGTCAACACACCACCTGTTTTCCCGCAATATATGAGCTTACACGTCGTGAAGAACGCCAAAATGGCGAATCCGGCAAAGAAAAAGTAGGTTCCTCCGTTCGGAATATTGTCCAACATCATAGGGGAGACAAGACCAATGATGCTGCATACGACGTCAGAGGTTAGCTGTACGTGTACAAGAGACGTACAAATTGGACATCCACGCAGTGGAAGTCGTGATAGAGATGCCAGTCGATCTAAGATGCAAGGGAAAGACCTCACTCGGAATAACTGTTTGGAAGGTTTCAGTCCAGGCAGTCATAGAACCACAGAACGGGCCGTTTCATACCCCAACCAATCGGGGCCCAAGAATACGAGAAATTCACGTCATAGAGGAATACAAATGCTACATCGCGAATTCTTTAACTTCAGTTCGGCTTGTCTCAAGCGAAAGAAGATACATACCGATGGCAACATGTCCCTGAATGGTATATGCTGGCCAATC